>PVLC010016819.1:0-34864 GCA_004027655.1 Graphiurus murinus
AGACACTAAAACCAACGCTCTGCTAGTTCGTAAGTACCAAGCTTAAATTTTCACATGTGTCTTTGGCGTATTTATTTATTTATTTATTTATTTATTTATTTATTTATTTTTTGCGGTACTGGGGATTGAACTCAGCGGCATTCTACCTCCAAGCTATACCCCCAGCCCTATTTTTTATTCTTTATTTTGAAACCGAGTCTCACTAAGCTGCGGAGTGCCTCACTAGGTAGCTGACGCTGGCCGCGAACCTGGATCCTCCAGTCTCAGCCTCCCAAATGCTGGGTGGGATTACAAGCGTGTGCCACCACACCCGACTTTTTATTTATTTATTTTAATTTGCTCTGTCAGTGCAGGCAGAGAATTGCCCACTGCTAGTTTATGTCTCTGGACTCTCCACTGGGTCTGGCTGTGTCTCTGTCTCTGCTTTTTGCTTTAGCAGTCTAAAAGCCAGGCCTTTCCAGATACCCTGTGTGCACTGAGTTCCCCCACCCTTCTGGCCCTGTCTAGGCTCTAGCAGGGCAGATGGCTGAGTCTATCCTTTGTTTTGTGAATCCTGCACCCTGCACCCGAGGTGCGCTAGCCCGACTTATGGTTCCCTGCATTTCGGCCTGTTCCCGTTCTGATGGCTGGAGGCGCAATCGGACAATGATGGTCTGTTTATCTAACAGGAAGTTGGTGGAAGGGGCTGGCGGCAAAGATGGCAGCCGCCATTCCCAGCACATGCAGGCTCAGTTCTCTGCTGTTTGGCCTGTTCCACCTCCTGGACAGCTGCTTCAGGCTCACTTTTCCATCTCTGGAGCAGAGCGCGGTGGCAGACCTGCCTGCTCGGCCTTTTCTGGTCGCTGGGGGGCGCAGGTTGGTGATAGTCTGGCTAGATGGCAGGAAGCTGGTTGGGAAGGGCTAGCAGGGAAGATGGCAGCCGCTGTTCCATGGCACACCAGCTCCCGCCGGCTCCCCCTGTTCCTCCTGGACTCAGATCCTCTGCTCCCGTTTCACACTCATGCTTCCGTTAAGAAGCTGTGCCTTATTTCAGGCTCTGGGCGGTCACAGTTCTGCACTATGGTGATGTGCTGGGACAGACCCCAGACCCGCGGGCGCTTATGCTGAGCGCCCCACGCGTTCTGGTCTCTGCCTGGGTGCGGCATGGGGTGCCGGGGGTACTGTGTCCTGGGGTTTGCTGTTCTCAGCATCTGGGTGGTCCCCATGGCTCTTGGTCCTGTTTTTCCACAGCCTACTTCTTTGCTGCAGAGCCCGGCTGCTATCTGCCCCGGCAGAGCCGGGCCGGCGGGGCTGCGCGGTGGCATCCTTTGTTGTCCCCGCTCTGCTTTCTTGATCTTCTTTATTTGTTTGTGGTTCAAATTTCGCTTTTTTTCCTTCTGTTAAAAAGTTCTTTTTATGGTAAATTTAGATCCAAATCACAGCGTTTGTGGAAAGACGTTTCACTCAGTCGCCATCTTGGATCCTCCCCAAGATTCGGAACCATATTTTAACATTGGAAAGGTGACATTAGAGATGGACCACTTTCAAGTAGGATGGCTACGTCAAACCTATCTCTTGCTGGGCTCCTTGGGTCATCCTCTGGTGACTGCACGCACCCTCTCTCAAGGGTTGGGACATCCATGGGCTGTGGGCTGCTGCTGCTCACTTGCTTCCATAGCAAAGGTTAGGGGTCTCTTAGAGAACAAAGAATAAAGAAGTAAGGGGCTGTGCACATGATGAGCAGGCTTCAGAACTGGAGGTGAAAGGCCAGAGAATGATAGGAAGGGAATCTAAAGTGACTGAAAAGGAAGAGCCTGCAACAGAAGCAGAATCAGCTTTAAAAATCATTTCTCATAGTTAAAAAAAAATTGGTTTCCCTCATTTGCAAAGAAACCCGGGAAGACAGACACCTCAGAACATTCATTATCTTTAAGGCTTTAATTGGGCACTTCAAAATACCACAATTAAGTATTTTAAAATATACAAAATTTAAATTGAAAGAAATTCATGAGGACCAATGCTATTGAATCTTCTTGTCTAAACCAATGGCCTTATTAAAATCAGGAGAGGTGATCCTGCTGCAAAGAGGAAGATTTCAGAAAATGATGTTAATGGGCTAAGGATGAATAAGGAGGAGAGACAGGAGTCTGTGCTCTAATCAGCCCTGACTGTACAATGGAGGTGTATTACCCAAGGGGATTCTCCTTCAGGGAGATTATGCTCCAAGTCCTGAGCATTTGTGCACTCATGCCTGCTAATATACACATGACTTTTCAGTACCCTGGCTACCCTGTTCTAGAAACTTGTTTTGTCCTCAGTGTTTCCTCCTTGATCTCTGATCTGATGCTAACTTGTCATTTATTTTGTAACATCTCCCTTTCTCCTTGTCCTTGAGTCCTGCTAATTCTCACAACCAGGGATACTCCTGTTCTTCTTAGTACATGAAGTTATATCCAAGCTCTGCAAACCAGAGATAAATTGTAGGAACCCAGTCCAGGAACTTGACATATAATTCTTTCTTCCTTGCTGCCACTCTTTTGTCTTGTAACCTAAACTCTATACTTTTGCTCCTTGCAATGTCACCAAGCCCACAAGAGTATTCTGGATGCCCTCTTGCTATCCACTATTCCACATTCATTGTTTTAATGCACTTTTCCATAATTGTGACCAAAATACCTGACAAATACAACTTTGAGGAAGACAGGTTGATTTGGACTGACAGTTTCAGTGGTGTAGTCCATAGTCAGCCAACTCCAAGGCAGAGATTATGATGGTGATGAAAAGCTGAGTTCAACTCAGTGGTGGCCAGAGATAAGAGATGAGAGAAAGAAAGAAAGAGAGAGAGAGAGAGAGAGAGAGAGAGAGAGAGAGAGAGAGAGAGAGAGGAATCAACCACAGAAAGCTGTGGTTCTCAGAGCCACATTTATAGTGAACTACATCCTTCAGCCACACCCATCTATGTAAGTTATTACTCAGTAAATTCATTCAAATTATTAATCCATCCATAGATTTATTCACTGATGTGTTTAGAGACCTAATTCAATTATTTCACTTCTGAATATTGTTGCATTGGGGGAATGTTTTTGACACAGCCTCCCAAGAACCAGAATTACAGGCATGTTCCACCACTTCTAGTTTCTTTTATATTTTAAACACTATCTACTATATAAAACTGGGCCTTTCTTTTCTTTTTAAATGTTTTTTGCATGAAATATATCTTATATATTTGAGCGCATATAACATATAACATTAATAACAATGGTGGTAATTATAAGACTCATATGATTGTGTGTGTATTTCTACATGAGGAATCACCCCCAAATCTTAGCAGACACAGCAACCATTTTAAAATGGCAGGCCCACTGCATTCCACTATGATCCTATGAGCAGGAATCTGTACCTGACATCATGGGGGAACTTGTCTTTGAGTGACAATATCAAGAGTTTCCTTTAAGAAGATTCAAAACCTGAGAGTAACTTTCAGGTAATTCCTGAATTACCTAAATGATCCATAATTCTCAAGACTGTTCCTTGTGCTAGAAGAACTCCAGCACTAACACTACTGAGAAGAAAACCTCACCATAGGTTGACTTCCTGATCTCCAGTCAGCATCTGGATAATTGACTTCTTACAAGGAATCCCTGGGAACTAGAAACAAGTTTTCTGGTGAACACAGTAGAGGTTGATGCACATGTTCTGACCTGATCGTGGAGCTTTTGAAAAAAATCATTGGTTGAAGAAGTCACAATCCCACCAAATTCAAGGATATGAGATGTACATCTCGCTTTTTTATGTGTGGAACAATAAAGCAAGAAGAACTTGTCAAAATCTTTGAAAAATACCTACAGTCCAGCTTCAAAAGTAGATGATTATTGTCTTTGAATCTTCATCCAGTTACTTTCTCATCTCTCCCAGGAAGGTAACAACTATTTTGTGAATATCCCCTTAGCTATTTTATATCCCTACATTATATATAATTTTGATTTCAGTTATTAACCTCTGCATTAACTCTGTTAACATGATGGATGTGGTAATTTTAAAACATGCTTGTAAACTCTCTGCAATTTGCATTACACAGAAGTTGGAGTCAAATCCTTGTCCTATGAGTGAGTTGGCTTAGTGACTGGCTTCCAATGAGGAGAAGGTGGCAAGAATAGACAGTGTGGTTTCTGAGATTGTTAATGAAGGGAGATATAACTTACATCTGCTTCTCTTGGGATATGTGGTTTCAAATCCCAGACTGCAATGTAAGAAGTTCAGCTGCTTTGAAACCACTATTCCGGAGACATCTTGAGAGACCACATAGAGATGCTTCAGAGAACCAGCTGTTCAAATCTCAGTCATTTGGGTCTTCCAAGCCCAAGTACTGGGAATGTGAGGAAGGCTTTGAGTTGACTCAAGACCTCATGATTGGGAAGGAAGGTGTAGTTCAGTATGCAGAAAGTCCTGGGTTCAATATCCAATACTGAGAAAAATACACACACACACACACACACACACACACACACACACACACACACACCAATCCCATCATTTTATAACTGCAAATTTATTAGAGAGTTCTTGAACAACAGCCTTTAAAGTGAGCTCTATCAACCATTGACACTTTGAGAAAAAATAGTAATCAATGACTATTTTATAATTAGTTTATTTATGGTCTAACATCTCCTGTTAAAAACATTTACACCAAATATATAAAAATATACATATATATATACATATAAAGCATATATGTATATATCTTCATATAATACATGTAATCTGCATATGTGTGCACATTGCATTCATTTACAGAACATATAACCTAGATTACATATAAATAATCATATTTATATATCTACATATATATCTGCAGTGAAAGAGATTGACTTACTTTAAATAATTTTCTTTATTTCTTCTCTGTTAACTTGGCATTTCAAATATCTATACAGGTAAATTTTGTAGGTATTTTTTTCTATTATTTTTTTCATTCATCTACATTTCTTAATTCATTTGCAAAGATTTGCACAAATTAGTGTGATCAAATATTTAAAATTAAGTCTAAAGTGTCTTTGTTCTTAATTGGTAGGTTTAAATAATTTACTCTGGTTACTGTGATTAATATTTTTATTTTCAGATATTTGTGTTATATTTTTATGTTACAGTCTTTCTATATAAAGATATGTGTACAGACACATTAACCTAAATACACATACATACCCACAGTGAAAATAGACATATATTTTCCCAGTTACTCTTTGTTCTTTTTTGGTACTAATTTTTGTGTCTAAGAAGCCATGTCTATAGTTATATTCATGTATAAGATTCCTACAGATTATTTTTGCACTGATATCTTCTCCACGTGGAGTCTAATGTTTCCTATTATGAGTAACAGAGAAATGAGTAATAGCAAAGTTCCCCTTACTCTACTTCTCAAGTGAGCATCCAGTTTGAACCACTATATTTCTCTTCTAGTTAATTCCTCTAAGGTATCTAGGGAACATGCCCTACTTTCAAGAGGACATCAGGGTTGTTCCTATTTGGTCATTAACATTTTCCCAACAAATACCATGCTTGTTTGTTTTGTTTGATTTGAAGTGTATCCTCTCTAACATTTTCTAGCTTCCAAGTTGCTCATAGTAGGAGGCAGATGACAGGACTCACAAGGAATTCTTCACAAGGTTGAAAAGCAGCACTCAAGCATTCTTCATTATTGATGAATCCAGTTCACAGGCTCTGCATCTGTTCCTCCTGGTGTAAATCAAGAAGAACATAAACAATACTCATTTGCTTTATTCAAATTGTTTCAGTAGACTGCTGTTCCATATTGTGTTAATTATTGTGTTTGGAAATATATGCTCTATGTTAAACTCAGGTACATTGAATGAAGGAAGGATAAACAGGGTCCTTCTCTTCAGGTGCTTAGTCTTGAATAGAACACACTGTCAACCTCCAAGAGAAGGATTTAGCATCCACTATACCAGAAGGTTCTATGGCTGTGGAAACTCTTTTTTTCCAGAGTACTCTAAACTACCTTCAAACACATGATTTATGAATATAGCTTTAAAGCTTCTAGCCTCCATCAAGAGATTTAAGAGATGATATGAGCAAACCAGTTATTTCATAGCCCTCTGAGAAAGGGCTATAATCAGTAATTCTATGGAGAGATGTTAAACAATAATCTTATCTGAGGCAATCATTCACATATATGAATTTATATTGATGCTAAGTAAATTTCTGTAAACTGCTTAAATCTTATTTATCTTTAAATTAAACTATTGTGTTGAGCAACAAACATTTTGGGTTCCAGGCAAGATAAACTAGCTCTAATTGCATTAAACCACAATAACAAAAACAATATTTAAAAGACAGTGTACCTCACAGTATCAATAGTATTCTGGGAGATAACTTTGATTGGTTGGCAGAAGCCATGGAAATCCTGAATAGACATTGGTAATACAACATCCATATTGTATTAGCAATGGTCTATGCACCATGCCACCACCCCAGGGGACCACATCTTCTGTACATTCATGCCACCAGGAGTTCTAACCAGCCCTCACTTCACTCATGGTGCAGTATCTCTGGACTATTAGGGAATTGGTAAGGCATATGTTCTACCATTTTGCTTTGATGGTAGAACTGAAAAGAGACATGAGCTGGCTGCTAGACCTTCTTGTTGGTGGAGGATGCCTGCCTCCCAACAAGGACACAATCTCCTTACAACTTCCTAAGGTTGGTGGCAAACAAACATGCATACAATCAGTTCCAATGTGGATGTAGGGAATTTATCTGAAGGATTTTGGTGAACCTGACAAAGGCCTTACCAAAAGAAAAGCAACGAAAACCTCTAGAAAAACTTCGTCATGGGATAAGGAATAGTATCCTGTGAAACAAGGATATCTGAGATGGAGACTCTGTGAGAACAGAGACTGTGTGGCTGAGTAGGAAGTGGTCTAGAATTACTGAGGTGTGCATGCACATGCTAATGCCACCACTCCCATACCCAAGGCTGTAAATATGAAACTCACTTTTCAGTTCATTTATACAGTTATTCATTTCCTCACTCATTTATTAATTACTAACCTAATTTACGGGTAATCCAATTATTCTATCTGAGGATATTGTCAAGAAGATAAAAGACTATCTTTGAGGAGCTTGGGGGAGCTGTCAGAGAGGCACATCATTATAACAAAGGATGATACATGAAATGATGTGTTCAACAAACATTTATTGAACATGGATTATGTGCCATGCATCTGGGGCCTACAAATGTTCAATATTTTGTGATGATCCTCAAAGAACCTCAGCTAATAATGGAAATAACTACATAAATAAGTGCAGTAATTACAGTCCTGTGTGATAACTATGATAATAGGAATGTAGACCATGGTAGTACCATGACAATTTAATAGACTGTAATGCACATTACATCCAGTATTTGGCAATTATTAAGTACAGTGGGTGAAAAATAGTAATAATATTTTCTAATTTGTCAGGTCAAAAAATTTTGCTGATTCTAATTTTCCTTTCACAACAAATTGTCGCTTTATCCAAAAGACTCTCTGGCTTCATTCCCTATGTTACAAAACACTTTACCATTAAATAGCCTTTAGTCAGCAATCTGGGAAAACTCAGTTACTTCAGGAACCAGAATTATATTCAGGAATTGTGTTTGAGACTTGGCATTTATTTATTTATGCTGAATGGAAATGGGGGCAATGTAAGCATTGCAAAAAATAATAAGCTGTTTAATATTGTCCTCATTATTCAAATTATCAACCACAGAGATAAAAACCTAATTACTCTTCAGTCTCAATTGGCTAAACTTCTTCTTGAATACACAGATTCATTTTTTGTTCAATAAATAGTCATTCTGTGTTGGGGTTATGCTGAGTGGTGGTGTCACACACAAGAATATAGCCTGAACCTGGCTTTGAGGTTCTAAAAAATGATTGCAGCATTACACAATTAAGTATAATAATAATAATAGTTTCTTTCTAGAATGTTCACACAGGAGAGCACAGCTCTGCTTGCAAAACGGGAGGAGCTCAAATTTCATCATAAGTATATGGCAGCAAAGCTGCTTCTGAGAGAAGTCAGGGAAGGAAGAAGTGGAGAAATCACAAGGAGAAGCAGCAGGGGAGGAGTTTGAAGGATGCTCTTCCTGGGGAAACAATCACTTAATTATAAAAAAAATAACCAAACAAAACAGGACATAGCAAAAACCAATCATGTCATCTCTAGAAATTGCCCTGAGGACATATAGTGAATGGAGACACATATGTTCAATGGAATCTACTAAATCTAGGTAAGGAGAGTGCATCTGTGATATGAACACTATTCCTTCCTAGCTCAGTGTAGCAAGATCTGCTTTCTGAGTGGATGTAGACAATGGTTTCCACTCACATGATTTGTGACTCTGGGAGCACAGTTCCAACCAGGAAGGCAAGCTGCTGGCATTTCTCACCACTTTCCATCTCTTTTACAAGTGCACTATTATTTTGGGACAGTGTGGCCAAGAATCCCAGGGTTTCCTTATCATTTTTAAGATTATAATACTCCCTAAAATTATGTATGGATATCAGCAGATTTCCTATCAAAATCCTAGCTACCTCCTTTGCAGAAATTGAAGAGTTAATCCTGAAATTTAGTTAGAAGGATGAAGAATAAGCAAAATATTCTAGATTAAAGAACAAACTTAGTTGTTGTTGTTCATGTTTTTTATGATTGCCATTCTGATGGGAGTTAGGTGAAATTTCAAGGTAGTTTTGATTTGCATCTCTCTGATTGCTAATGATGTGGAACATTCCCTCATACATTTATTGGCCATTTGTATTTTTTCTTTTGTGAAGTGTCTATTTAGATCCTTCGCCCATTTTTTGATTGGGTTATTTGTTTTCTTAGCTGTGAGTTTCTTGAGTTCTTTGTATATCCTAGATATTAGACCTCTATCTGAAGAGTAACTGGAAAGAATCCTCTCCCACTCTGTAGGCTCTCTGTTGAAGTTCTTGATAGTTTCATTTGCTGCACAGAAGCTCTTTGGTTTAATGCAATCCCATGTATTGATTTTCCTTTGAGTTGCTTGTGCTTTTGGGATCTTGTTGAGAATGTTTTTACCTGTGGCCTCTGTGTTGAAGTGTTGGTCCTATGCCCTTTTCAAGTAGCTCAAGTAGCAAGGTCTCTGGCCTAACTTCTAGGTCTTTGATCCACCTTGAGTTTATCCTTGTGCAGGGTGAGAATGTAGGGTTTATTTCCATTTTCCTGCATATGGTTAACCAGTTTTGCCAACACCATTTGTTAAAGAGGCTATCTTTTTTCCAGTGTATATTTTTGGCTCCTTTGTCAAAAATCAGTTGACTGTAAGCCTGTGGGTATGTTTCTGAGTCTTCTATTCTGCTCCATTGGACTATGTCTGTTTTTGTGCCAATACCATGCTGTTTTTATTACTGTGGCTTTGTAGTAGAGTTTGAAGTCATGCATTGTGAAATGCATGGTTCTTGTTGCTAAGAACTACTTGGCTATCCTGGCCTTTTTGTTTTTCCAAATGAATTTAAGGACTGATTTTTCTATGTCTGTGAGGAATGCCCTTGGTAATTTCATGGGTATTGCATTGAATTTGTAGATCAGTTTTGGGAGGATGGCCATTTTGATGATATTTATTCTGTCTATCCAAGAACATGGTAGATTCTTCCATCTTCTAAGGTCTTCATCGATTTATTTCTTCAACTTTTTATAGTTCTCCTTATAGAGATCTTTAATCTCCTTGGTTAGGTTTATCCCTAAGTATTTTATTTTTTGGGGTGCTCTTGTGAGTATATTGTTTTCTGGATTTCTTTTTCAGTGGATTTATGGTTGGCATACAGGAAAGCTTCTGATTTTTTAAGATTGATTTTGTATCCAGACACTTTGCTGAATTTGTTAATCAGTTCTATAGGTTTTTTGGTTGAGTTTGTTGGGTCTTCTACTGCTGGCGAGGGTGTGGAGAAGTGGGAACCCTAATACATTGTTGGTGGGACTGCAAACTAGTGCAACCACTTTGGAAAACAGTATGGAGGATCCTCAGATGAATGGGAATGAACCTACCGTATGATCCAGCAATACCACTTGTATCTACCCAAAAGAATGGAAACCAGGTGTGGTGGCTCATGCTTGTAATCCAGCATTTGGGAAGCTGAGACTGGAGGATCCAGGTTCATGGCTAGCCTCAGCTACCTAGTGAGGCACTCTGAAACTTAGTGAGACTCGGTTTCAAAATAAAGAATAAAAAATAGGGCTGGGGGTATAGCTCAGAGGTAGAATGCCCCTGAGTTCAATCCCCAGTACCACAAAAAAACAACAAACAAACAAACAAACAAACAAACAAAACACACACACAAACAAAAACAAATGCTGGAGAAATAGTAACTCTAATACACTGTTGGTAGAATTGCAAATTAGTGCAGCCACTTTGGAAATAGAATTGAATGGAAAAGAATGAAAATGAATCTACCATATGATCCAGCAATACCACTTCTAGGTATATACCCAAAAGAATGGAAACCAAACCACCAGAGTAATGCAGGCATATCTTTATTTATAGCTGCATAATTCACAATTGCCAAACTATGGAACCATATGAGATGTACATCAACAGATAGATTATAAAACTATGAGATATGTACACAATGGAATTTTACTCAGCCATAAAGAAGAACAAAATTATGTCATTTGCAGGGAAATGGATGGCACTAGATAACATCAGGATAACTGAGATTAGTCAGTCACAAAAAGTGAAAAGTCAGATGTTCTACCTAATATGTGGAAGCTAGGGAGAAAATGGGATATAGGCGAGACTCCAGACAAAGGAGGAGAAACCTTACATGAGTGAAGAAGGAAACCTAACTAAGGGAGATGGAAGAGGGAGAGAGGGAAACACCTCAATGAACATGATGTACATTCACAAACGTCAAAATCAACCACTATGCTGAGCATGGGAAGAAGGGAAGGGGGAAGAAATAGGGTGGGAGCTGGAGGAAGGTGAAATGAGTGCTGTGTGTGTGTATGCCTTTAACTCCTTAAACTTCATCAAGATGTATAATTACAATGCACTAATAATAATAATAATAATAATAATAATAATAATAATAATAATGAAATAAAATACAACAAAATAAAAAATAGATGAATTGGACTACATTCTGGTCAGCATTTTTTCAGCTATAATCTAAAGACTGACCATATAACTTAGAGGAAAGAAAATGTATATATTCTTATACATTATTCAATCCATGTGAGGCCAGAGACCACAGATCTCAGGACATGGCAGCAGAAATCAGAGTGAGGGAAAGCACATGGGCTGTGCCAATGCCATGGAAACCATAAGCAAGAGACAGAGAAGGGGGAGGAGGAACCATTTATATAATCCCCAAGGCTGCAGACCCAGGGACCCACCTCCAGCCACACTCTGCTGGCCTTGGTCACCACCAGATAAATCCATTATAATGGACTTTTCCACCGCTGGAATTACAACCCTCATAACTCAATGATAGCAATTCCAAGCATTAATAAATGAGCTCTTTAGGGGACATTTTATATCTAAGTATAACAGACTACCTCAAAATCAAAAGTTGACACTATCAACAATACAGTCAAGAATGTGAAAGACAAACTATAAAATAGAAAACAATTGCAAATCATCTACCTGTTAAAGTAATCACATCTAAAATATAAGAAAATCTCATAACCCAATAATGAGATAAATAGTGTAATTAGAAAAAGAATTTGAAGAGACATTTCTTCAAGTAGGATATACAATGTTCATCATTGACTGTTATTAGAGAATGTAAGTTAAAGTCACAATGATATGCCACTGTGGTTTCACCAGGATAAAACATAGATATTAACAAGAATGGATGAGAATGTGAAACTCTCATACATAGCTTTTGGGAATGCAAAATGGTAAAGTCCCTTTAGGAAATACTTTGGCAAACACTTACCTGGCAAGGGGGAATACCATGATCACAAAGGTGGTTTTCCTGGGGCAAAGCTTATCCATTGCACTCCAGATGTGCTGACCCCTGCGATTTCCCCAAATGTAGGAAACTCGACTGCATAATTTGTGGTAGTGGTAGACTCCATTCCCTCTCTTGTAAAAAAATTAAAAAAATAATTTTGTCAAGTATTCAAATGTTAATCACACAATTATGATATAACCCTATAAATCCAGTCCTAGATATATATCCAAGAGAAACAGAAAACATACAGTCGAATAAAAACATATCATGGATATTTATAGAAGCATTAGTCACAGATGATAAAGTAGTAACTAGATAATTAGATAAACAAAAGATAGTGTATCCATATGATAGACTATTATTGGGGGTAGGAATAAAATGTGATTATTGTAACAACATAAATATACCTTATTGAATGAAGTGAAACAATATAGTCACCAAAGGAAGTTATTATAAAAAATAATACATATTGTGTAATTCTCTTGGTGTGCAACAATAACAGCCAGATCTGTAGAGAAAAAAAAACAAAAACAGATGAATGATTGTCAGAACACAGGGTATAGGGCAGGGACTAACCTGAATAATGTCTTTTTTCAGTATTAGGAAAACATTTGATGTATAATTACAGTGCACCAATAAAAGTCCATATACAAAAAAAATAAAGTTATAATGTGATCATTATTCCAGATCCTTGTGTGCAATTTATGTAGCTGAATTGTGTAATATATGAATTCTATCTCAATAAAGCTTCCTCTGTGTGTGTGTGTGTGTGTGTGTATGTGTGTGTGTGTATGTGTGTGTGTGGTGCCCAGAGGTGTTCTACCTCTGAGCTACACCCCCATCTTTATTTTATTTTTTATTTTGAAATAGGGTCTCACTAAATTGCTGAAGGTTTTGCTGAGGTTGTCTTTGAATCTGTGGTCCTCCTGTCTTAGCCTCCCCAATACTGGGATTACAGATGTATGCCACCATGCCTAGCTAATACAGACATTTTTTCTAAAGAAAAAAAAAAAACAGAAAAAGAAACTTCCATGCATTATACCTTATGTCGGGCACCTTATTGTGTGTGTGAACATATGTTGCCTGAATGAATTTTCTCTACCTTCCAAGATGGGGCTCATATTAACATTAGCAACCCATTCTCTCTGGCTTTAGCCATAATTTTTCAAGTTTTGCCATGGTCTACCCCTAGGCCGCCCTTCCTGAGTGGTTTTTCCCACTTGTCACCATAGTTTTGTCGTTATAGACATGATATGTGCCTGGCCCTAGACTCAGTGTTTATCACAGGCTGCCATCTCTGCAGGGCTCAGTGACACTCTAATCTGCCCTTGGCCCCACATGTCACAACAGGGCTCCCTGATCTTCATTGCCTTCCTGAGACACTGGACACCACAGACAGTGTGAAGCAGTTACTGTTGGCCTAAGCACCATGCAGGACTCCCTGAACTCAAGTGCAGTCTGCAATGCAGCTGTTGATCAGAACCTAGATAGTAGCATACTCTCCTTCCAATTTTATTCAATGAGAGTCAGCTCCAGCCATTGTCCACTGGTATTTTGCACTATCATGCAAGAATTCTTTCAGTTTTTACAGACATCTCTCTCCCTGTGCACACATCCATAGATCTGAGCAGAGTGAGGACCAGTCACTCCCACACTGCTGAAATAGAAAAGCAGGGCTCTTCAAGACTACACACATGTGATGTTCTGAAGAGGGGCCATTGTTCTTCACACAACTTTTTTTTTTTTTTTTTTTGCGCTGTACTGGCAATTGAACCCAGGGGCATTCTTCCTGCAAGCTACACCCTTAGCCCTATTTATTTTTTATTTTGAAACAGGGTCTCACTAAGTTGCAGAGGGCCTCTTCAAGTAGCTGAGGCTGACCATGAACCAGCGATCCTCCCTTCTCAGCCTACCAATTACTGGGATTACAAGTATGTGCCACCATGCCCAGCTTCTTTTATCTTTCTTTTCTTCTTTTTTTTAGTACTGGGAATTGAACCCAGGGGCATTCTACCTTTAAGATACATTCCCAGTCTTTTTTTAGTTTTTTTATTTTGAAACAGGGTCTTGCTAAGTTGATGAGGGTTTCATTAAGTTGTGAGAGTCTTGCTAAGGCTGACCTCTGTGGCTCACTTTGACTTCTGTGGTTCACTTTGTAGATCCTTCATGGCAGAAACCATATTATTCACTTTTTTTTAAACTCAAGAATATACCTTAGTGGTAGGCACTGAGTGGACACTCAGCAAATGTGTCCTGGAAACAGGAACCAAGCCACACTCCAATTTGTACATTTTTCTGCCCTTTTTATTTATTGATCTCTTCCTCA
This sequence comes from Graphiurus murinus, assembly GCA_004027655.1. NCBI lineage: Eukaryota > Metazoa > Chordata > Mammalia > Rodentia > Gliridae > Graphiurus > Graphiurus murinus. The sequence goes on from PVLC010016819.1 coordinate 14,281, forward strand.
CATTGCTCCAACAAATAACAAAAAAATGCATCCATTTCAGATAATAACTCTAATAATTGAGAGGCTGAGACAGGAGGATAGTGGGTTCAAGGCCAGCCTCAGCAACTTGGCGAGATCCTCAGAAATGTAGTGAGAGTAGTGAGACCCTGTTTCAAAATAAAAAATAGAAGGGCTGGGGTGTAGCTTAGAAATAGAACATCTCTGGGTCATATCCCCAGTTCCAAAAGAAAGAAAAAAAATTGATTGAATTTAGTTTTGAATTACTACCTATAAATGTGTAAGAATGGTAGTTATAATGATTATCAATTCCTAATTATTAAATTATCATTTTAAGCTCTTTCAATTATATTAAGGGAAGAGTTCTAAGATTCTGACATAAACCCCCCATTTTGGCTTTAGACACAAGCTGGAGTGAAATGGATGTATTTCATTTAGAATGTAAGGTAAATTCACTGTCTGATATTCAGGCCTCTGTGTGGGGAAAGCCTTTTTGCTTTTCTGAGTTCTTGCAATTGTCTTGTTTGTAGTCGCCTGTTGTGGACCCTTACCTCCTGCTAACTGCTTCCCAGATGTGGTCTCAATGCTAAGAAGGGAGAGGTTCCCAGAGAGCATACAATATATATTGAAATCAAACACTCTTCTAAAGCTATTGTTTTCCAATTTCCACTAAACCATCCTTCTGGTGACCCTTCCTGCTCAGTGGATTGTGAGACACTTAGCAAAAGAATAACCCTGAAGGGTAAAGTTAGTTTTTCTTTTGTGTGTTATTTATAACAATGATGCATCTTTTTTTTCATTTTGAATTTCTTTTTTAGGTAAGTTGTCTCCATTTTGATTTTTTTCCTAGCTAGTATAACATAGAAATTGGACTTACTTATCAGACTATAACTTTCCCTATCATTTCCAAATTAAAGGTCAGAATGAAAGATTAGAAAACATAGTGGAGACATCCAAGCTTCTCCTCTATCTCAGAGTAAAAATGCTCCTCGAATTCTAGATTTTGATTGTAGATACATTTCAAATCCCCACTGTACTGGTTACTTCTTCTATGACCTTGGAAAAATTACTCAGCCTTTCTGTGTCATGGTTTTCTCATCTGAAACAAAAAAAAAGATATTTTTTTATATTACTTACATTGCAGTCTTAGTTTAAGATTTAAATCAGGAGTGGCATCAGTAAGATGGTGGGCTAGTAAGGTCCTCATTCCTTAGTGAAAGCATGAAGCACACACAAATAGAAACTACCTAAAATAACTTTGCAGGAGCCTCAATACCTAGTAAAACATCTACTCCAGGTAGGTGACTGACCCATCAAGAGCATGCCTCCTTGGGGGCACTATGAAATGTCATGTGGTTTTAACCCTCTCTTGCCTTTCCCCTTTTCTTGTGATATAGCATGGCTTAGTGGAAGGAGAGACCATTCTCCAGGTCCCTTTGTGAATGAGACAGCAGAGCAGTCTTGCTGTTGATGTTATAATCTGTCTAATCTGGAGACTGCTGGATGATTGGCCTCCAGGTCAGCTTAGATGGAACTCAGAGCAGAACTCAGCCCTGATTAGTGCTGCTTGGATCACAGGCTGGTAAAATCCTTGGAGAGAGTAGTGAGCATGGCTTGTGGAGGCCAAAAGAGAGTGGAGAATACAATTGGAGGCTGAAAGCCCAAAGAAGTAGGAGTGAGACCCTCACAAAAAATAGGACATCTTATATTTATTTATTCATTCATTTTTTATTGTTTTGGTATTGGGGATTTTTTTGTTTTGGTATTGGGGATTGAACCCAGAGGCTTTCTACCTCTAAACTATGCCACCAGCACTTTTTATTTTTTGCCTTGAAACAGGATCTCTGTAGGTGGTTGAAAGTCTTGCCAAGTTGCTGAATCTGGACTTGAACTGGCAATCCTCCCATCTCAGACTCCAAAGTACTGAAACTGCAGATGTGCACCACCACACCTGGCAAAATAAGACATTTTAAAATAGACATGTATGAGGGAACATAGGGGAAAAAGATACACAAGACATTTTAAAAGACATGTATGAGGGAACATAGGGGAAAAAGATACACAAGACATTTTAAAAGATACACAAGACATTTTATGAGGAAAAATAGATAAATAAATAAGTATAAAGCAGACACATAGTCCAGGGAAGACATTTACTCAGAAAGTTCCTGAGAAGACCTCACATCTTCACATTGGACTTATTATAAGTTTCAGAACATGCCCTGATAATTAATGAAAGCCTTCCCCCATATGGAGCCAGTATGCAAAGTCTGGGAGAGATGTCTGTTATTTCAAATGATCTATTTCCAACTGCATATCATAAAGAGTAAGGAAAACAAAACAAAACATAGCCCATTCCAAGGACTGTGTTCAACACTAGGAACTGACCTTGAAGAGACATAGACATTGAACTTACTAGAAAAACTGTTTAGCAAGCCAAGGTAATACAGAGAACTAAAGGAATTCAGGAAAATAATATGTAAACAAAATGAGAGTACTTACAAAGACATAGAAATTATTTTTGAAATAACCAAACAGAAATCCTGGAGGTGAAAAATAAAATAACTGAATTGTAAAACTCATTACAGGAGTTTAAGAGCAGATTCAAACAGGCAGAAAAAGAAACAGCAACTTTTGAGGACAAGTCATAAAGTATCGAGTGCAAGTAGAAAAAAAATGAAAAAAAAAAATAAACAGAACAAATACCATAGACGGGGCTGATTCTGCAGAGAAGACAATTACCTTTAGGATGGTCCTCACCAGGGGACAGGCATGTGCACCGCCCACCTTGGACTTTCGGCCTCCTAAACTAGAGCACCCAGACTTGGGTGTATTGTTGAAGGAAACAGATGAATTCATAGCAGCATTACTCACAACTTCCAAAAGATTGTGTCAGCACAGGTTTCCACTGATGGATGGATAAGCAAAATGTAAAGTGCATACAGTGGGATTTTGTTGAGATCTTACAAAGAAATTCTGATACATTCTACAGCATGGATGAACTTGGAAGTCATTACACTAACTGAAATAAGCCAGAGTCACAAAGGGATAAATATGTGAATAAATTTGCATAATGTGCCTAGAGTAATCAATTCCATAAAGTCAGAAAGTAGCTTTCCAAGGGCTGGGAACCTATCGAAAATGGTTGCGTGGAGATATATTTAATGTGACAGAAGATTTGTTTTGAGATCTTGAAGAATGTTCTGGAGATGGAGAGTGGTAATGGCTGCTGGACAAAATGAATGTAATTCATATCAGTAATCTGTACACTTCAAAACATTTGAAAGCTAAAATGGAAAGGATTTTAGAATAATATAAATTACAATTGGGAAATGCTTAGAAAAATACCTGAAGTATGAGAAGTTCTTTGTTAAACATTTATCACTATTATGCCTAAAAATTCAAAAAATCAGAAATCTTAAACCCTCAAACAACAAAACCAACAAAATTAGCAATGAGCCTGACAATTACATTTCAAAAAGAAAGTCAAAAGAAAGAAAAATAATGAGAGAAAGGAATCAGGGAAGAAGGAAGAAACAGAGTCAGGAAGGAAGAAAGGAAGAAAAACTAGGTAAGCATACACTAAGAAGAAAAGGAGAGCAGAAAAAAAAGAGAAGTCCAAAGATAACAATGGAATGAGGTGAGAAGAAGTCTGGGGAGCTTGGAGAACCATCAATCAGTGTAGCCAGTGAACAGAATTAAAGAAAAACAGAATTCTCCAGATTATTTTGGGAATCTTCTCTAGGTTAAATGAGGATAGTAGTAACTTTGATATTAGATTGTTCTCTGGGGAGCTGGAGTTAAAAATAAGTTTGATAGAGCAGGAGGAAGTAGAGAGACTAAATATAAAAACTTTCAAGGAGTTTATGAAAACAAATCATAGTAACTAATTTGATTTTTAAAAATGTTCATCGATACCCATTTTTTCCTTCCTTCTAGGTGCACAATTATGACACAGATTCTGGTTATAAGACTATGAAGAAAGATAATAGATGTCACTTCCAGGCTACAGCATTTTGTTTCTTGCGACTCTTCATACCTCTAGTTGAAGCTGTAATTAATCTGGAGCTTTGTATTGAGTAAATGTGCTGATGAGTTGGTGGTGCATTTGTCCAGCTGTCCCCTGATGGTCTCTGTTGAGCAGGGCTCAACTTGCCAGCTTTTTTGGATGCCTAACATAATAGGAAATAGTACTTTGATATTGCTAAGCTATTCAGATTTAGTGGTTTTATTTTACTGCAGCATAATTTAGGCTAGCCTGAATAATACATTATCTACCACCACCTGCTCATCATCAAAGGAGGATCACAGCAGTGGCCTGTCTCAGGGAAAGGCAATTCACATTGTGTAAGAAAATTCCTTTTCAAGGTTAGGGAAAGGGATGAAGAAGAGAGACCACCAATGGCTCCCTGTGCATGGAGTTAATATACATTGAGTTTGTCAAATATCTCTGGTGAAATAATGAGCATTAACCTTATGCACTTAAAGAGTTAAGCCAATGGGTTGAATTTGTTTGTCAGATGACCATTATTGGATTTTTTTCTGTGCAAATGCATTTTCTTTCCTTTTAGGAAAAAAATAAAATAAAATAAAGAAATCTAAAATATTCTGCAGAAAAGACAGCATTTATCTGGATTCTTATATAAAGCACAAGTTGTGGAAGATCATGGAAATATGATTACTGTGTAGAACAGAAGTCCTACTGCCTTGAGAATGATTCCCCCTGAGGTTTTGTTAATTCACTAAGTTTTTCTTTTTTTTTCCCAAGAAGCCTTATCTCAGTGTTGACAGACCAAATAGTGACAAAGCGATAATATCCTTAACAAAAGAGATCATTTACCAACCCACACACACAAACATGCCATTAAGGTTTCACTTTATGCACATCAGAAATCTAGAAAGCTCATTATACCAGTCGCCTGTGTAGTCAGCAGGTAGTAATGAGAAGCTATTTGTTGCAACTTGAGGGAAGCTTTTACAATGGGGCAGACTCCTGAGTATAGGGAATTCTTTCCCCCTCAAATATTACCCTCCCTCTTCGGGGCAAAATCTATCTATGGTTCTCAGACATCTAGGTGGAGTTGTGGGAAGCACAGGTGCATTGTGAGCAGTGGGGAGACTTTTGTGCAATGTGGACAGCACATCAAGGGAGCAGGTATAGCCAGAGTCTGAAAGTAAACCACTGTAATGTCCACATCATCCCTGACTCACCTGCATCCAGGTATCTTATGTACTGATAACAACTCAATCCCTTCCTTAAATCATTTTTATCATATTTTCTATAAGTTGCAAATACAATCTTAACTGACTAAAATTTAGAATGCGATAAACATTATTTTAAACCCTTTAATATATGTTTTACTTTTAACTTTTTTTATTAATTGGTGCATTGTAATCATACATTATTCTTAGGTACAAGCTAATAAAGGTATATATGACACATTTCTCATTTAACCCCCTCTCCAATTCCCACCCCATTCCCTCACTCTCCTGCCTTCTCAATTTCACTTTAGTGATTGACTTTAATATATTTGTAAAAGTATGTCATGGATGTTAGGGTGCCCCCACACCCCCGCCCATCATCTTCCATTAAGTCAATTTCTTTGCTTATCTAGGGTTTCTCCTTTTTCATCTGGAGTCCCTCTTATGCCTCTTATGCCCCATCTTCTCCTTAGCATCCACATACTATGGAGAAAATATGCTTTTTTTTTTTCTTTGCAGTACTAGGAATTGAACTCAGGGGTATTCTACCTCTGAGCTACACCCTCAACCCTATTTTTTATTCTTTATTTTGAAACGGGGTCTCACTAAGTTGCAGAGGGCCTCACTAGGTAGCTGAGGCTGGCCATGAACCCAGATCCTCCAGTCTCAGCCTCCCAAATGCTGGGATTACAAGCATGCTTCACCATGCCTGGCAGAACATATGCTTTTTAACTGTTTGTGACTGACTAATCTCACTTAACATAATGTTTTCCAGTTGCATCCATTTCCCTACAAATAACATGGTTCTGTTCTTCTTTATGCTGAGTAAAATTCCACTGTGTACATATCCCATAGTTTTGTAATCCATTCATCTGTTGATGGACGGCTTGGCTGTTTCCATAGTTTGGCAATTGTGAATTGTGTAGCTTTAAACATAGATACACATGCATCAGTCCAATAGCATTGTTTCCATTCTTTTGGGTAGATACCCAGAAGTGGTATTGCTGGATCATATGGTATGTTCATTCCTATTCATCTGAGAGTCCTCCATACTGTTTTCCAAAGTGGTTGCACTAATTTGCAATCCCACCAACAATGTATTAGGGTTCCCACTTCTCCACACTCTCGCCAGCATTTGTTGTTGTTTGTGTTCTTGATGGTTGCCTTTCTGATTGGAGTTAGGTGAAATATCAAGGTAGTTTTGATTTGCATCTCTCTGATTGCTAATGATGTTGAACATTTCCTCATACACTTATTGGCCATTTGCATTTCTTCTTTTGTGAAGTGTCTATTTAATCCTTTTCCCATTTTTTGATTGGGTTACTTGTTTTCTTAGCTGTGATTTTCTGGAGTTCTCTGTATATCCTAGATATTAGATCTCTATCTGAAGTGTAGCTGGCAAAAAGTTTCTCCCACTCTGTGGAGTCTCTATTGAGATTCTTGATAGTTTCTTTTGCTGCACAGAAACTCTTCAGTTTAATGCAATCCCATGTATTGATCTTCCTTTGAGATGCGTGTGCTTTTGGAGTCTTGTTGAGAAAGTTTTTACCTGTGCCTATGTGATGTAGTGTTGTTCCTATCCCCTCTTCAAGTAGTTGCAAGGCATCGGCCTGACTTCCAGGTCTTTGATCCATCTTGAGTTGACTCTTGTGCATGGGAAGAAAGTGGGGTTTATTTCCATTTTCCTATATATGGTTAACCAGTTTTGCCAACACCATTTGTTAAAGAGGCTATCCTTTTTCCAGTGTATATTTTTGGCTCCTTTGTAAGAAAAATCAATTGACTGTAAGCACGTGGGTCTGTTTCTGAGTCTTCTATTCTGCTCCATTGGTCTATGTGTCTGTTTTTGTGTCAATACCATGCTGTTTTTACTACTGTGGCTTTGTAGTAGAGTTTGAAGTCAGGTATTGTGATGCCTCCTGCATGGTTCTTGTTGTTAAGAACTACTTTGGCTATTCTGGGCTTTCTGTTGTTCCAAATGAATTTAAGGACTGATTTTTCTATGTCTGTGAGGAGTGACCTTTCTTATTTCTGTGAATCACTTTTGGGAGGATGGCAATTTTGATGATATTTATTCTTCCTGGAATAAATATCAGCATGGAAGATCTTTCCATATTCTAAGGTCTTCATCAATTTCTTTTTTCAACTTTTTATAGTTTTCCTTACAGAGGTCTTTTACCTCTTTGGTTAGGTTTATCCCTAAGTATTTTATTTTTCAGGGTGCTATTGTGAGTGGAATTGTTTTCTAGATTTCTTTTTCAGTGGATTTATGGTTGGCATGCAGGAAAGCTTCTGATTTTTTAAGATTGATTTTGTATCCAGACACTTTGCTGAATTTGTTGATCAGTTCCATAGGTTTTTTTGGTTGAGTTTATTGGCTCTTCTAAGTATAGTATCATGTCATCTGCAAAAAAGATTAGTTTTAGTTCTTCTTTCCCTATTTTTATGCCTTTGATTTTCCTTCTCTTGCCTGATTGCTCTGGCTAGAGTCTCAAGTACTATATTGAACAGAAGAGGTGATAATGGACATCCTTGTCTTGTTCCTGTTGTTAGTGGGAACTCTTTCAGTTTTTCTCCATTTAATATGATGTTGGCTCTGGGCCTATTGTATATTGCCTTTATGATGTTGAAGTATGTTCCCTCCATTCTGATTCTCTGAAGTGCTTTTAGCATGAATGCCTGTTGGATCTTGTCAAATGCTTTTTCAGCATCAATTGAGATGATCATGTGATTTTTGTCTTTGATTCTGTTTATGTGGTGAATTACATGGATCATTTTTCATATGTTGAACCAGCCTTGCCTCCCTAGGATGAACCTGACTTGGTCATGGTGTATAATTTTCTTGATGTGGTTTTGAAAGTGCATTGCTAGTATTTTGTTTAGCAGTTTTGCATCTAAGTTCATCAATGATATAGGCCTATAGTTTTCCTTTCTTGAGCTGTCTTTATTTGGCTTTGGTATTAATGTGATGTTGGCTTCATAGAATGTGTTTGGGAGGGTCCTGTTTCTTTCTATTTCATGGAATAGTTTGAGGAGTTTTGGGAATACCTCTTCTAAAAATGTTTTATAAAATTCACTTGGAAAACCATCTGGCCCTGGGATCTTGTTTGGTAGTAAACTCTTTTTTTTTTTTTTTTGTTGCGGTACTGAGGATTGAACTCAGGGGCTTTGTACCTCTGAGCTACACCCCCAGCCGTATTTTTTATTCTTTATTATGAAACCGAGTCTCACTAAGTTGGGAGTGCCTCACCAGGTAACTGAGGCTGGGAGCGAACCCGGATCCTCCTGTCTCAGCCTCCCGAATGCTGGGATTACAAGCATGTGCCACCACACCCCGCTTGGTGGTAAACTCTTTATTGCTATTTCTATCTCTTGATTGTTTTTTTTGGTCAGTTTAAGTTTTCTATGTCTTCTTGACTCAGTTTAGGAAGGTTATATGTGTCTAGAAATCTCTCAATTTCTTCTAGATTTTCCATTTTGTTGGAGTATCATTTTTCAAAATAATTTCTGATGATCCTCTGTATTTCCATACTGTTGGTGGTAATATCCCCTTTTTCTTCTCTTATTTTGGTAATTTGGGTTGATTCTCTTTCTTTTGGTTAGGTTGGTCAATGATATAATGATATATCTATTTTGTTTATTTTTTCAAGAAACCAGCTTTTTTTTTTTTTTGGCGGTACTGGGGATTGAACTCAGGGGCATTCTACCTCCGAGCTATACCCTATACCCCCAGCCCCATTTTTTATTCTTTATTTTGAAACCGAGTCTCACTAAGTTGCGGAGTGCCTCACTAGGTAGCTGAGGCTGGCCGCGAACCCGGATCCTCCGGTCTCAGCCTCCCGAATGCTGGGATTACAAGCATGCGCCACCACGCCCGGCTAGAAACCAGCTTTTGGTTTTGTTGATTTTCTGTATTTTTTATTCTCTACTTCATTAATTTCTGCTCTGATTTTCATAATTTCCTCTCCTACTAGCTTGGGGTGAGATTGCTCTTGTTTTTGGAGTGCTTTGAGCTGTGTTATTAGGTTATTTATTTGGTGATTTTCTGTTCTTCTTATTTGGGCACTCAGTGCTATAAATTTTTTTCTTAGTACTGCCTTCAAAGTGTCCCAGAGGTTTTGATATGTTGTATCTCTGTTTTTTCATTGGTTTCTAGTAATATTTTAATTTCTCCCCTTACTTCTTTTATGACACAATCCTCGTTCAGCAGTGTGGTGCTCATAACCATGTTTTTACATGGTTACTCTGGGTCTTCTTAGAGTTGATTTCTAGTTTCACTCCACTGTGGTCTGAAAAGATGTAGCGAGTTATGTTACATTTTTTGAATTTGCCAGTGCTCACTTTGTGGCCCAGAATGTGGTCTATTTTGGAGAAGGTTCCATGTGGGGCTGAGAAAAATGTGAGTTTAGCTGCAGTTGCATGGAAGAGTCTATACGTGTCTAATAGATCCATTTAGTTTATGGTATTCTTTAGGTCTGAGGCATCTCTATTGACCTTTTGTTTAGAAGATCAGTCTAGTGATGTGAGAGGAGTATTGAAGTCTCCCAATATTAGTGTATTGGGATCTATGTGTGTCTTTATAGCATACAGAGTTTGTTTTATGAAAGTGGCTGCGCTATGTTTGTGGCATAGATGTTGATAATTGTTATTTCCTCTTGCTGGATGTTCCTTTTACTAATAAAAAAAATCTGCTTTGTCTCTTCTGATAAGATTATTCTTGAAGTCTAGTTTATCTGATATCATGGTTGCTACTCCTGCTTGTCTTTGAGTTCTATTGGCATGGATTACCTTACTCCAGCCCTTCCCCTTTAGTTTGTGGGATTTTTTTCTTGTAAGGTGTGTTTCTTGCAGGAAGCATATAGATGGATTCTGGGTTTTAATCCATTTTGCCACCTTGTGCCTTTTTATTGGGGAGTTGATACCATTTATATTCAGTGTGATTATTGAGAGATGATTTTTAATTCCTAACATTTTGAGTTTTGACTTCTGTTTTTGGTGGTGTTTGCTTCCTTGAAATTATTGTTTCTCTGGTTCTGACCTTTACTTGTTAGTTCTTCTTTGTAGTTAATCTCTTTGAATATTTTCTCTAGTGCTGGTTTGGAAGACATAAATTCTTTCAGTTTCTATTTGTCACAGAAGATTTTTATATCCCCATTAATTTTGAGAGAGAGTTTTGCTGGGTAGGAGAATCTTGGCTGCAAATTATTTTCTTTCAGAGTTTGGAATATGTTCCTCCAGCCCCTCATGGCTTTCATGACTTGGTTTGGGAGGTCTGGATTGATTCTCATTGGTTTGCCTCCAAATATCACTTGCCCTTTTACTTTTGTTGCCTTTAGAGTTCTGTCCTTAGCCTCTACTTTAGTCAACTTGATTATTATGTGGTGTGGTGAAACTCTTCTTTGGTCTTGTGTCAAGGTAATTCTATATGTTTCCTGTACCTGTGTAAAGACTCCCCAAAACCAAAAACCTGATATAGATCCTTTTTCTGGGAATTACTAGTTGTGGAACTGGGGGCAAGCAGGAGAACATCTCCAAGCCTCTGTTTCCCAACACCATTGTCACAGGGATTAAATCCAGCAAAGCTCTTCTTGTCCTGGCACATCATAAGACCTAGTATCTATTTACAGCAGACACTTCTTTGAACACTGTGTGTAGATGGACATATTTAATCTTCACAGTGACCCTGTGGGATAACTATTGTTGCTGTCCTGTGTTTACAGGTAAAGGAAGGGAGGTAGAGCTTTTGTAAATGGCTTCCCTGGGGTTGTTTCTGCAGTGATGGAAGAGAGATTCTTGTCTTGTCATCTGTGTGAGTTTCCATACTCCACTTCCCTCCTGCATTTCCTTCCTTTCTTCCTATCTCTGACAGTGTCTTCCTGCACAATTAATCTCACTTGCAGTGTGTGCGCACACATCATCATCCACAGGCAATTCCCACAGGCTTGCCCAATCATCTTCTTATAGTCTAGACTTACATGGCATCACTCTTTCCCAGTCCCAAACTCATGCTCCAAGTCACACCCTTTCTTTTACACCCCCAATTATAGGACTAATTACACAGTGCCAGCAAGCAATCTCATTAGAGACCCAGCCAAGCATCATTGCAGATTCCCAGCCAAGCATCTCATTACCAGGCCTGGACACATCTCATTGCCCACAGAGCCAACATCTCATTACAGGTTTGTAGGAAGCCCACATAAAAACCTGAAGCTTTGGACACTGCTATCATTAGACCTGTTCTGTCACATCCCATTTCATACCAGTTCCTGAAAACCTGCTCGTTTAACTTATAATGTAATATGTATCAATAGTATATGATTTTTCCCTCTCAATTTTTATTTAGAATAAACATAGATAATAAATCATATATTTATAAGTTTCATATTAAATTTAATTTACAGACAAGCCTGTCCATCTGAACATTGTTTATAAAATACTCTAGTAAATAAAGATTTATACTATTCTCTAATAATCTATTTTTAGGTAAAATTTCAGAGCATTTCCTATTTATGACTTGTAATCCTTCTTTATAACATTTGTAATTTCAAATAAATTATAGGCTATTTTATTCAAATCATGTTGTATTTTTTGATTGATCACTCTTAGACCATATCCCCAGAATAACAGTTCTCTACAGAATTACATAACACACTTAGGAATCCAGTTCAATCCCAGCAAAAGAACATCATAATAAAGATGAAGTGGATATCAAAATAACCTCTAGATGTAAACACTTATGGTTGGAACTACTCAATAATTACTTGGGTTTTTAAATATTGGAGACTTCCATTTTCCCTCTCAGAAGATTCCTGCTTACATATTTTTTATTTTTATTATTTTTATATATAATAATTGGTGCATTATAATCATACATCATTGTTAGGTACAAGCTGATAAAGACATACATGCACACATTTCTCATTTAACTCCTTCCCCAACTCCCACCCCACTCCCTCACTGTCCCTCCTTTTCAAGTTCAGTTTAGTGATTGACCTCGATATATTTGTGAAAGCACATCATGAGCATTAGGGTGCCCCCAACTGTCCATCCCCTTCAGTTTAGTCAACTTCTTTGCTTATCAAGGGTTTCTCCTTTTTCATCTGGAGTCCCTCTTATGCCCCATCTTCTCCATAGCATCTGCATATGAGGGAGAACATATGCATTTTTACTTTTTGTGATTGACTAATCTTACTTAACATCATGTTTTCCAGTTGCATCCATTTCCCTACAAATAACATGATTTTGTTCTTTATGGCTGAGTAAAATTCCATTGTGTACATATCCCATAGTTTTGTAATCCATTCATCTGTTGATGGATATCTTGGCAATTGTAAATTGTTTAGTAATTGTAAATCGTGCAGCTATAAACATAGATACACATGCATCGGTCTGATAGTTTGGTTTCCATTCTTTTGGGTAGATAACCAGAAATAGCATTGCTGGATCATATGGTAGGTTCATTTCCATTCATCTGAGGATCCTCCATACTGTTTTCCAAAGTGGTTGCACTAGTTTGCAATCCCATCAACAATGTATTAGGGTTCCCACTTCTCCACACCCTCGCTGCCAACATTTGTTGCTGTTCCTGTTTTTTATGATTGGCATTCTGATGGAATTAGGTGAAATCAAAAGGTAGTTTTGATTTGCAACTCTCTGATTGCTAATGATGTGGAACATTTCCTCATACATTTATTGGCCATTTGTATTTCTTCTTCTGTGAAGTGTCTGTTTAGATCCTTTGCCCATTTTTTGATTGGGCTATTTGTTTTCTTAGCTGTGAGTTTCTTGAGTTCTCTGTATATCCTAGATATTAGTCCTCTATCAGAAGAGTAGCCGGCAAAAACTTTCTCCCACTCTGTGGGGTCTCTGTTGAGGTTCTTGATAGTTTTCTTACTGTACAGAAGCTCTTAGGTTTAATGCAATCCCGTGTATTGATCTTCCTTTGTGTTGCTTGTGCTTTTGGGGTCTTGTTGAGAAAGATTTTACCTGTGCCTGTGTATTGAAGTGTTGGTCCTATGCCCTCTTGAAGTAGCTGCAAGGTCTCTGACCTGACTTCCAGGTCTTTGATCCATCTTGAGTTGACTCTTGTGCAGGGTGAGAAAGTGGGGTTTATTTCCATTTTCCTGCATACAGTTAACTAGTTTTGCCAACACCATTTGTTAAAAAGGCTATCTTTTTTCTGGTGTATATTTTTGGCTCCTTTGTCAAAAATCAATTGACTGTAAGCATGTGGATCTGTTTCTGAGTCTTCTATTCTGCTCCATTGGTCTATGTGTCTGTTTTTGTGTCAATACCATGCTGTTTTTATTACTGTGGCTTTGTAGTAGAGTTTGAAGTCAGGTATTGTGATACCTGCTGCATGGTTCTTGTTGCTAAGAACTACTTTGGCTATCCTGAGTTTTTTGTTATTCCAAATGAATTTAAGGATTGATTTTTCTATGTGTTGGAGACTGACAGTGCTCAAGGTCTGTTTTTGCAGACTCACAGGCGCATAGAAGTCTGTTTCTGCAGAAATGCAGACTCTCATAACATGTGCTGATTACTGACCAAGGGCAAGAGTACTGTTTTGTCTCAAGATGTTTATTCAGACTGTTACAGTAAAAACTATGTGAGTATTTGTTCTTTGAACCTTGTACCTATAGATGATTATTTTCATAGATGCAACCATTGTGAGAAAGCTTTAACCTTGAAGTATACTCTGATGCTCTAAGAAAAGTATATAATGACTGGGATAAATAAACTCGGTGTGACAGTATACACTGTCAGCCCTCCTGAATCTATTCCTTGTTTTCCTCTTTCTTAAGTAACTTTTGTCTTTGTTTTTCTCAAGCCACACTTTCTTCCTCCAAGCTTGTTCGACTTAGCTGCCTGGCTCCGGCTTTGATACTGTCTGTGAAAAGTAACCTTGGTAATTTCATGGGCATTGCATTGAATCTGTAGATCACTTTTGGGAGGATGGCCATTTTGATGATATTTATTCTGCCTGGAATAAATATCAGCATGGAAGATCTTTCCATTTTCTAAGGTCTTCATCAATTTCTTTTTTCAACTTTTTATAGTTTTCCTTATAGAAGTCCTTTACCTCTTTGGTTAGGTTTATCCCTAAGTATTTTATTTTTCAGGGTGCTATTGTGAGTGGAATTGTTTTCTGGATTTCTTTTTCAGTGGATTTATGGTTTGCATACAGGAAAGCTTCTGATTTTTTAAGATTGATTTTGTATCCAGACACTTTGCTGAATTTGTTGATCAGTTCTATAAGTTTTTTGGTTGAGTTTATTGGGTCTTCTAAGTCTAGTATCATGTCATCCGCAAAAAGTGATAGTTTTAGTTCTTTTTTCCCTATTTTTACCCCTTTGATTTCCTTCTCTTGCCTGATTGCTCTGGTTAGAGTCTCAAGTACTATATTGAACAGAAGAGGTGATAATGGACATCCTTGTCTTGTTCCTGTTGTTAGTGGGAACTCTTGCAGTTTTTCTCCATTTAATATGATGTTGGCTGTGGGCTGGCCCTGGGCTTTTGTTTCATGGTAAACTCTTTATTTCTGTTTCTATATCTTTGATTGCTATTGGTTGGTTAAAGTTTCTATATCTTCTTAACTCAATTAGGAAGGTTATATGTGTCTAGAAATTTGTCAATTTCTTCTAGATTTTCCATTTTGTTAGAGTATAGTTTTTCAAAATAGTTTCTGATGAACCTCTGTATTTCCATACTTTCAGTGGTAGTATCACATTTTTCATCTCTTATTTTGGTAATTTGGGTTGATTCTCTCTTTCTTTTGGTTAGGTTGGCCAGTAGTCATTAATTTCTGCTCTGATTTTCATAATTTCCTTTCTCCTACCAGTTTAGGCTTAGACTGTTCTTCTGTTTTGAGTGCTTTGAGTTGTGTCAGTAGGTTATTTATATGGTGATTTTCTGTTCTTCTTATGTGGGCACTTAGTGCTATAAATTTTCTTAGTACTACCTTCAAAGTGTCCCAGAGGTTTTGATATGTTGTATCTCTGTTTTCATTGGTTCCTAGTAATGTTTTAATTTCTCCTTTACTTCTTCTATGACCCAATCCTCATTCAGCAATGTGGTGTTCAGTCTCCATGTGTTTACATGGTTACTCTGGGTCTTCTTAGAGTTGATTTCTAGTTTTACTCCACTGTGGTATGAAAAGATGCAAGGAATTATGTTACATTTTTTTAATTTTCCAGTGCTTGCTTTGTGGCCCAGAATGTGGTCTATTTTGGAGAATGTTCCATGTGCAGCTGAGAAAAATGTGAATTCAGCTGTAATTGAGTGAAACAGTCTATATGTGTCTAATAGGTCCATTTGTTTTATGGTATTCTTTAGGTCTGAGGCATCTCTACTGACCTTTTGTTTAGAAGATTGGTCTAGTGATGTGAGAGGAGTATTGAAGTCTCCCAATATTAGTGTATTGGGATCTATGTGTGTCTTTATATCATACAGAGTTTGTTTTATTAATGTGGCTGCACATATGTTGGGACATATATGTTGATAATTGTTATTTCCTCTTGCTGGGTTGTTCCTTTTACTAGTAAAAAATGACCTGCTTTGTGTCTTATGATTAGCTTAGGCTTGAAGTCTAATTTACCTGCAATCATGGTTGCTACTCCTGCTTGTCTTTGAGTTCCATTGTCATGGATTACCTTACTCAACCCCTTCACCTTTAGTTTGTAGGAATCTTTGCTTGTAAGGTGTGTTTCTTGCAGGCAGCATTTAGATGGATTCTGGCTTTTAATCCATTTTTGCCACCTTGTGCCTTTCAATTGGGGAGTTGAGGCCATTTATATTCAGTGTGATTATTGAGAGATATTTTTAATTGCTAACATTTTGAGTTTTGACTTCTGTTTTTGGTGGTGTTTGTTTTTCTTTGCTTAGTTGTTTGCTTCCTTGAAATTATTGTTTCTCTGGTTCTGACCTTTACTTGTTAGTTCTTCTTTGTAGTTAATCTCTTTGAGTATTTTCTCTAGTGCTGGTTTGGAAGACATAAATTCTTTCAGTTTCTGTTTGTCATGGAAGATTTTTTTTATCCTCATCAATTTTGAGAGAGAGTTTTGCTGGATAGGAGAATCTTGGATGCAAGTTATTTTCTTTCAGAGTGTGAAATATGTTCCTCCAGCCCCTCTTGGCTTTCATGACTTGATTTGGGAGGTCTGGAGTGATTCTAAGTGGTTTGCCTCTGAATGTCACTTGCTCTTTTACTTTTGTTGCCTTTAGAATTCTTTCCTTAGCCTCTACATTAGTCAACTTGATTATTATGTGATGTGGTGAATCTCTTCTTTGGTCTTGTCTTGAGGGAGTTCTGTATGTTCCCTGCACCTGTGTATCAACTTATCTTTCTATGTTTGGAAAATTCTCTGATATAACTTCTTTGAAAAGATTGTTTATTTAATAAGTTTCTACTTCTAATCCCTCTTCTATGCCTATTATTCCTAGGTTAGCTTTTTTAAAATTGGCCCAGATCTCATCGATATCCAATTCATACTGTCGTATATTTTTTCTAAATTATGCACTATGGATTCATTTTTGGAATGGTCATCTTCTTTTTTTTTTTTTTTTTTTTTTTGTGGTGCTGGGGATTGAACTAAGGGGCGTTCTACCTCCGAGCTACACCCCCAGCCCTATTTTTTTATTCTTTATTTTTTTGGAAACAGGGTCTCACTAAGTTGTGGAATGCCTCACTAGGTAGCTGAGGCTGGCCGCGAACCCGGATCCTCCAGTCTCAGCCTCCCAAATGCTCGGATTACAAGCGTGCGCCACCACGCCCAGCTGGAATGGTCATCTTCTAAGAGTGATATTCTATTTTCCATGTGGTCTAATTACTGTTTAGTTTGTATTGATGCCTTCACTTCAGTTATTGCACCTTTCACTTCCTTCAGTGCTTCTCTTTAGTTCCTGCTAAGGGTGTCAGATTCTTTGTTTATTTGTTCCTTTATTTCATTCCAACTCTCCCTACATTCTTTCCTAAAATCCTGTATTGTTTCTAGTATTAGAGATCTGAATTGTTCTTCTGGTAATCTCTGCCAATCTGGGTTAGTGAGATCTGTTATTGAGGGGTTGTGGGGGCTCATTCTTTCTTTGCTATTTTTCCTTCCCATGGTTCCCCTGTTCTTAAATTTATATCTTTGCTGCTCTTGCAAATTTTCTTATCCAATCTCTGCAGTGGGGGTTTAGAGGTGTCTGCTGCTATATACAGGGACAGGCTGTGTTCAGTGATAAGGGTTGGGTGAGAAGTCACAGTGATGAATGCAATAGGGTAAAGTAGAGGGTATGGTCCAGTGGAATAAGAAGGTTTAGTGTGTTGAGGTGATATATTGTTAAGATTAGAGATTGTAGATATGTTGGGGGATTCTGGTAGTCATTGTAGAGTTTTGAGTATTGTAGTATGAGATGGTCTTGATATGAGACAGGGAAAAAAGGAAAAAGAAAAGAGAGGAGAAAAAGTGTTGAGGAGAAGAATATAGATGGGAGAGAGGGAGGGAAGCTTGTAAAAAGGATAAGGAGGAGATTCAACAAAGTAAGCAAGAAATAACAAAGCAACTAATCATCCAAATAAATATAAATAAATCAAGGCAATACAAAATGAAAACAGAGTAAAAATAAATAAAACATAATACCCCCCCACACACAAACAAAAAATGAAAAACTCTAAAACCAAAAGGAATAGCAGCAGCAAGAAACAAAAACAAAAACCCTGCCAGTTTGTAAGTACAGACTTTAAATTTTCAAGTGTGTCACTGGTATTTTTATTTGCTCTAACAGTGCAGGCAGGGGGTTCGCTGAAGCCTCTCCTGCTGAGCTCTCCACAGGGCCTGTCTATGTCTCTCTCTCTGCATTTGCTGGTGATAGGAGTGCAGTCTAAATGCAGTTTCAGTGTGCCTGGAAAGTCTCTATGCTCTGTATGCACTGGGTTCTTCCCCCACTTCTGTTTCTATCTAATCACTAAAAGGGTGGGTGATTGAGTCTGTCCTTTGTATAGAGGCCCCTGCACCTCAGAGGTGCAATTTAACTTACAGATTCCTTATGCTCTGGCTCTAGTGGGAGGAGTGAGCTCAATGTCCTTGGCACAGGCTTAAGATGGTTGTCCCAGGTCTTCTTGATTGCTGTCTATCTTGCGGGGATATGCCGTCTGATTATGTTGTGGAGGTCCATAGTTGATTCTTCCACTTCTGGGCGCTGGGGGTTCAGGAGGTCGATGAAGGTCTGGGTGACTTGCAAAATGGCGGTCCCCAGTTCACGGAGCATGCTGGCTCCCTTGTTCTCCCTGGGATCTGTTCAGCTGCTTTCGTTGCTTTGATCACTCTTTTGTTGCTTTGCTTTTCTTTCCTTCCATCAAGAAGCTGCATTTGCAGCAGTTTTGATTCAAACTCTGCAGTGCAGTTGATTGCTGCTCCAGCTTTGGAGGGAGAGGTGAGCTGGGGTGGTCCTGCGGGGGGCTTATGCTGGTCATATCATGTGTTCCGGTTGCTGTGGAAGGTGGGGGGATCCACTGCCTGCTAAGGATGTGGAGTTCTGGAGTCACTTACTCCACACCTTGTCGCTGGGTCCACAGCAGTGTTAGTAGACCCCCATTTCGAGCCAGCCGCCAGGGCTCCACAGCTTGATGCTGCTGCCATGCGGTCAGTCTCCTTTGTTCTCCCTGGTTAGCTTTCTGGGGTCTCTTTAGTTGTAGTTCAAATTTTGCTTTTTTTCTTCCATCAAGAAGCTGCTTTTATGGCAGATTTGTTTCGAGCTCACAGTGCCTGAGGAGAGGTGTTTCACTCAGACCCATCTTGAATCCTCCACAGTACATTATTATGTGGAATATTTTATATTATGCACCATTAGCATAGTACACAATTTTGTAAAATACACATATAGTTTATTATATATGAGTCTTTGTGAATTATTACA
Organism: Graphiurus murinus; assembly: GCA_004027655.1. Lineage (NCBI taxonomy): Eukaryota > Metazoa > Chordata > Mammalia > Rodentia > Gliridae > Graphiurus > Graphiurus murinus. The sequence continues at coordinate 33,379 of PVLC010016819.1, forward strand.
TATTAGACATATTTTATGTTATATATTATGCCTATTGTATATGCACCTTTATGAATGTATTGAAAATATTTTACAAATAAAGATATACATGAACACCCAGCATTCGGGAGGCTGAGACCGGAGAATCCGGGTTCGCGGCCAGCCTCAGTTACCTAGTGAGGCACTCCGCAACTTAGTGAGACCTCATTTCAAAATAAAGAATAAAAAATAGGGCTGGGTGTGTATCTCAGAGGTAGAATGCCCCCGAGTTCAATCCCAAGTACTGCAAAAAAAAAGGATATACATGAACAGAGTATTTAATATATATATTTATTTTTATATTGTAATTTATGCATATGATTATATTTGGAAGACTTTGAAGACAGTTTATTCATTTATTTATTTTTATTTTTTGAAGTACTAGGGATTGAACTTGGGGGCATTCTACCTCTGAGCAATACCCCCAGCCCTATTTCTAAAAATTTTTATTTAGAAATATGGTCTCACTAAGTTGTGGAATGCCTCACTAGGTAGCTGAGACTAGCTATGAACCCAGATCCTCCAGCCTCAGCCTCCCAAATGCTGGTATTACAAGCATGCATCACCAGGTCTGACTCAGTTTATTATTTTATAATTAAGAAGCAAAGGTATAGCAGGCACAGTGGTACATGCCTATAATCCCTATACTTGGAAAGCTGAGACAGGAAATTGCAGGTTTGAGGCCAGCCTTATCAACTTAGGCACTCAGTAAGTTAGAAAGAAGTTACTTCAAAATAAAAAATAAAAGCCGCACCTGGTGGCTCAAACTTGTAATTCCAGTACTTGGGAGGTTGAGACAGGAGGATCGTAGATTTGCAGCCAGCCTCAGCTACTTAGTGAGGCCCTCCACAATTTAGTGAGACTGTTTCAAAATAAAGAATAACAAATAGGACTGGGGGTGTAGCTCAGAGTTGGAATGTCCCTGGGCTCAATCCCCAATTACACACACACACACACACACACACACACACACACACACACACACTAATATATATATATATATATATATATATATATATATATATATATATATATATATATATATATACATACATATGGTTGACTGGGAGTGTAGCTCAGGGGAGAATACCTCTGGGTTCCATCCCTAATAACCCCTCAGAAAAGAAGCAGGATCTTGATAGTTTCCTTTGCTGCACAGAAGCTCTTTAGTTTATTGTAATCCCATATATTGATCTTCTTTTGGGTTGCTTGTGCTTTTGAGGTCCTGTTGAGAAAGTTTTGACCTGTGCCTATGTGTTGAAGTGTTGAGCCTATGCCCTCTTGAAGTAGCTGCAAGGTCTCTGGCCTAACTTCCAGGTCTCTGATCCATCTGGAATTGACTCTTGTGCAGGGTGAGAAAGTGGGGTTTATTTCCATTTTTCTGCATATGGTTAACCAGTTTTGCCAGCACCATTTGTTAAAGAGGCTATCTTTTTTCCAGTGTATGTTTTTGGCTCCTTTGTCAAAA
>PVLC010016820.1:0-21346 GCA_004027655.1 Graphiurus murinus
AAGAACATTACTAGCTGTAAGCTGCAAACCCAGTTTGTGGAAGGCTGAGACAAGATTATTACAGGTTTGAGGCCAGCCTCAGCAACTTAGCAAGACCTTGTTTCAAAATAAAAAATAAAAAGGATGTAGCTCAGAGGTAGAATGCCCCTGATTCAATCCCCAGTGCCACACACACACACACACACACACACACACACACACACACACGAACATTTCTGATATTTGAGCTCTTTAACATATGAAGATATATCCTCCTAAACTTTGAAGTTCTCTAACTTCGCCCCTGCAGTTTACAACTGGGCTGGGGGTGGTGTGGATCCGCATTTGCTCTCACTCACCTTTGTGTTTTTGATCAGCTGGGTCTCATCCCAAATCTCACCTGTGTGTGAGAATCACCTGGGTGGTGGGTAAGTATTTTACTGGTGACTGGGTTACACCCCAAACCCACTGATTCAGAAGGGAAACAAATCTACATGCACAAAAGCTGCAAGGTTCGGGATCGCAGGTATGCATAGTGCTCAACAGTGAGAAGGTTCAGCACTAAAAGCTTTTTTTTAGTTTTTTAATCTAAAAAAAAAAAGTTTGTTTACCTTTTCATAAAAAGCATTAGCTTTCTCAATGGCTCCTTCACCTTTGCTGTGGTCTGTAGGGGAGAAATCTGGCACCACATAAACAATAGGAGAAAAACAGAACTGGTGCGGTGGCGATGCCTGTTGGTAGGCTAAGACAAAAGGATGGCAGGTTCCAAGCCATCCTCCACCACCAAAAAAAGAAAAAGAAAAGCAGCAAACTTTACCAGCTTTCCCATCTTCTTAGCATCCATGGGGTATTTCCCCTCCCCTCCTCGTCCTACTGTGACCATTTAAATGCTAATGTAGGTAAATACAATAAACTTTTTGCAATGAGAATTGCTTTTTTATGACACTCTTTTTCCTTTCTGCATTCTATGTTTGTCCCTTTTTTTGTTTTTGTTTTTTTTTTTTTTTTTGGTCAGAGAGGCATATGTTTAAATGCTTTGACCTTTCAGACCTTAAAAAAAAAAAGTGTATATATATATACGGATATACATACAGATATCCTATCCCAATATCTTCTTCGCAGTAGTTGTAAAAGGGGAGTTGGAGCTCTGAAGTTTGAATGTGCTGAGTCACCTGATCTTTGCAGGGTCAAACATTCTGCACGGAGGAAAAACACTGCAGAAAATCACACTGGGAACAGCTAGCTGGTTTTGTTGTTACTTGAATGTGAATAGATTGGAAAAGGGATAGTGCATAGACACATAGTAATTTATATATACTTTTGAACTTTTTTTTTTGTTTTGGTACTGGGGCTTGAATTCAGGTGCATTCTACCTCTGGGCTATGCCACTAGTTCTATTAATTAATTAATTCATTTATTTTTGCAGTACTGGGGATTGAACCCAGGGGCATTCTACCTCTGAGCTCCACCCCCAGTCCTATTTTTCTTTATTTTGAAACAGTGTCTCACCAAATTGCAGAGGACCTCACTAAATAGCTGAGGCTGGCTGCGGATCTTTGATCCTCCTGTCTCAGCCTCCTAAATACTGGGATTACAAGCTCTACCACCATGCCAGGCTTATTTTTTATTTATTTATTTATTTTTATTTTGAAACAGGGTCTCTCTAAATTGCTGAAGCTGACCTTGAATCTGAGATCCTCCTGCCTCACCCTCCCAAGTACTGGGATTACAGACTTGTGCTGAACTTGTTTTTATTATTATTTATTTTATTTTATTTTTGTGGTACTGGGGATTTAACCCAGGAGCATTCTACCCAGCCCTATTTTATTTTATTTTGAAACAGGGTCTTGCTAGGTTGATAAGAGTCTCACTGTTTGCTGAGGCTGCCCTCGAACCAGCAATCCTCTTGTCTCAGTCTCCCAGTTACCAAGATTATAGGTGTGTGTCACCACACCTGGCTCTGAACTCGTTTTTAAACAGGTAGGTCCTCTTTCTGGTTGGTGATTTTTCTGGAGAACTTCTTTAACTATTTCTTCCTGGTCCTAGAAAGTAAAAAGAAATATAAATGATAAATCAATTATCCTGCAATGTTTAGGAAAAGGAGAAAATTAGTCTCTGTCATTCCAAATTTTTGCACAATTAAGATTTTTTTTTTTCTTTTTTGTGGTACTAGGGATTGAACCCAGAGGAATTCTACTTCAGGCTACACCCCTAGCCCGATTTTATTCTTATTTGGTAGAAACACGGTCTCACTAGGTTGATGAGAGTCACTGCTTGCTGAGGCTATCTTTGGACCTGTGATCCTCCTGTCTCAGCCTCCCAAGGTACTGGGATCACAAGTGTACACCACCATGCCCGGCTTGCACAATTAAAGTTCTTGAATTAGTTTTCTTTTAAAGAATTGACATAAAAAAATACAAGAATGATCCAGATATTGAGAGTTAATGTCTAATGTTTCATCCAACTCTTAGGAATTTCGTTTTCCTCTTTTGATCATGTAGTTGAGTAGTTGTTACGGCTGTGTTAATAGGGGAAGTTAAAGGAAGCCACAGTTTCCTTAGAACCAGAAAGTTTGTAGAACTCTGGCTAGGAATATGGATTATCAATAAAGATAAAAGCAGCCAGGTGCAGTGGCGCACACCAGTAATCCCAGTGCTTGGGAGGTTGAGACAGGATTGCAGATTCAAGGACAGCCTTAGCTACTTACTGAGGACCTCTGCAACTTAGTGAGACCTTGTTGCAAAAAAAAAAAAGAAAGAAAGAAAAAGAAAAAAAAAGAAAGAAAGAAAAGAAAAGAAAAAAGAAAGAAAGAAAAGAAAAAAGGACTGGAGGTTTAGCTTGGAGGTAAACGCCCCTGGGTTAAATCCCCAGTGTCACACACACACACACACACACACACGGAAAACAAAAGATAAGAGCTGGCATAATTTGCACTTAGAACTGCTATTTTATTTTTTATAATGTAAAAGTAAAAGTGGTTCCCTTTAAAGGAATTTGGACTCCTCCAACAGGAATGTCAGAAAGCTTACCGTCTTCACGTGGGGTGGAGATTTACTAGAGAACCAACGGGCACAGTCTTCCTCCGCGGTGCTTTGAGTCACATCGTGAAGGAACCCAGCCTGGAGCCCTCTGTGGATGGAGGACTGGGGAGCCTCCTGCCGGGATGCCAGTGGCTGGCTCAGTGCTTTAATCCCATCCTCTCACACTGCCCTTGCCATGGTGCCTTGTAAAGGAGAAATTTTATTTTCAATACCTTAAGAAGGCAAGGCTTTCCCATGGCGCTCCCGGTTGGCAGCAGAAGGGGAATGTGAACACAGGCTGTGAATCCTGGTGATAAGCACATGGAGGCTGCCTCCTAACCCACAGGAGGGACGGCTTAGCAGCCAGCAGTGCTCCGTGCAGAGAGCCGGAGTTCTTGCCTTCTCTGGATGCACAATTAAGAGGGGGGAGGGGACTGGGTGAGGCACACACCCTGTAATCCTAGTGCTTGGGAGGCTGAGACCGGAAGATCTCAGGTTCAAGGACAGCCTCAGCAACTTAGTGAGACCCTGTTTCAAAATAAAAAGTAAGATAGGGCTTATTAGAAATAACTTAGCTGGGCGTGGTGGCGCACGCTTGTAATCCCAGCATTCAGGAGGCTGAGACCGGAGGATCCGGGTTTGCGGCCAGCCTCAGCTACCTAGTGAGGCACTTCGCAACTTAGTGAGACTCGGTTTCAAAATAAAGAATAAAAAATAGGGCTGGGGGTGTAGCTCGGAGGTAGAATGCCCCTGAGTTCAATCCCCAGTACCGCAAAAAAAAAAAAGAAATAACTTTTTATAACATCAAGAAAAGGCATGTGTTCAAAAATTGCTTGGCAAGGCGATTTTACTTTTTTGCAAAAAAGGGTGCTCCCAAATATACAAGAGAGAGCACACCTGAGGAAGAACCTGATGGGTCTTATATCCCTAACGCAAAGCCCCTCCTGCACTGAACTCCTATTGGTGGGAGTTACAGCTTCACATTCTTCCTGGTCAGCTACAGGGGAAGTTGGGGGAGGGTCAGCACCTACAATCTCCTGAGATGCTAATTGTGTGAAGGAATCCAAGTATTACAAGATGGCGAATTAAATCGAGCTACTCCTTTGACAGAAAAGATACAATTATATTCTTACAGGCTGGGGGTATAGCTTGGAGGTGGAATGCTCCTGGGTTCAATCCCCACTAACACACACACACACACACACACACACACACACACACACACACACACACAGGAAGGGGCGGATGGAGTGGGGCAGGTGAGCAGAAGGTAGGGAAGAAAGGCTGTACAAGTTCACCCGAGGGCCCATGCGGTGCAGAGAAAGACTCTAACTGAATTAACTTTCCTGCTTTTAGCTATTCTGTGATTGATTGACACTTGCAGTCGAAAAGTGAAATGTATTTGTAATCTGCTGTGGTGTTATCTAGTTTAGATTGATGGATATAATAAATACAACAACTTGGCAATTAAAAAACAAAACCCCTAAACTCACAGCCTTTCATTATTGCTCTCCCTGACCAGATCTAGAATTGGGCTAATGTTGTAGCAGATGGAATAAGGGCCTTCGCTGGGGCAGGACAAGGACAGGGCTCCCCAGCATGCAGAAGAGAGGTGCCGCAGGAGGGACCAGGCTGACGCGGGTTTAAATCTCAGGTGCTTGCAAACTGGGTGATCAAGGACAACGGATTTGAGCCCTATAAAATTAGGATGGTTCCTTGTCCTAGGTCCTAGCACTGGGACAGAGCAGACACTCGGCAAAGTGAAGTTTTCTATTCTCTTTTCCTCGGAGGCCCAGGTAGAGCTAGTGGAGAGACTGAGCATGCTGGGAGATCCGGTGGCGTAGGTCTGAGCCCTGGCTCGGGACACAGAGCTTCTCCAAGGATGAGGTGGAGCAGAGGTGTGAGGTTGCTACAGTGAGCCAGCCATGGGCAGACCTCCAAAGAGCAGGTTTCCCAGCTGAGGAAATCACCTCTGGTGAGAGCTAGGGAGAGCAGGGAAGCCAGAGTGGAGTGGCTGAGGGAGTGAGCGAGGGGGAAAGGAGAGGAAGGCCAGGTAAGGCAGGCCCTTCAGCTGCATTGCAAGGACAGGGAGTTTTAACTGCACCTGAGAGTTTACAAAGCTCACTCTGGCTCAGTGGTGGAGTGCTTGCTAGCACACGTGAGGCCCTGGGTTCCATCCCCAGCACTGCAAAAATAAACAGCAACGAGAAAACCAACCAAACCAACAAAAACTGTCACTCTGAGGCTGAGGGTGTAGCTTAGTGGTAGAGTGCTTACCTAGCATGTGCGAAGCCCTGGAGTCAATTCCCAGCACTCCCTCCCACCCAAAAAAGAAGAAAGATCACTCTGATTGCTGCATTGAGAATACACGGGTAGGGGTGGGTTGGAAATAGGAAGGCCAGTTGAGAACCATCCCAGTGATCCAGGCAAAAGGTGACAGTGGCTCAGACTAGGGTTCCTAACAATCTAGAGGATAAGAAGATGGCGGAGCCAAGCAGGCACAGTGGGGCATACTGTAATCTTAGTACTTGGGAGGCTGAGACAGGAGGATCACAGGTTTGAGGCTAGCCTCAGCAACTTAGCAAGAACCTATTTCAAATTTTTAAAAAAGCCAAGCGTGGTGGCACACGCCTGTAATCCCAATACTTGGGAGGTGAGACAGGAGAATCGCAGGTTCGAAGACAACCTCAGCAAGTAGTGACACTCGCATTAACCTAGCGAGACCCTGTTTCCAAATAAGAAATAAAATTGGGCTGGGGGTGTAGCTTGGAGGTAGAATACCTCTGGGTTCTATCCCTAGTAACACACACACACACACACACACACACACACACACACACACACACCAAAAACAGGGAGGGGTATAGCTCAGAGGTAGAATGTTCCTGGGTTCAATCTCCTATACTAAAAAAGGAGAGGAGGAAGAGAAGGAAGAGGAGGAGGAGGAGGAGGAAGAGGAGGAAGAGGAGGAGGAGGAGGAGGAGGCATCAGATTTTAGATATTCTTTGAAGGAAGTACCAAAAGGGCCGGGCATGGTGGTGCACGCTTGTAATCCCAGTACTTAGGAGGCTGAGACAGGAGGATCACAGGTTCATGGCCCGCCTCAGCTACTTAGTGAGGCCTTCCACAACTTAATGAGACCTTATTTCAAAATAAAGAATAAAAAATAGGGCTGGGATGTAGCTCGGAGGTAGAATATCCCTGGCTTCAATTCCTAGTTACACATACACGCACACACACACACACACACACACACACACACACACACACACACACACTGAACCAATGGGACTTAGCCCTGGGTTAGATATGGAATTGAGAGGAAAAGCGGTGTCTGAGACTGGGTCTGGAGTTTTGGCATGAGCAGCAAGAAGGCTAGAGCTGCCCACACCTGGGATGGGATGGGGGAGTTATGCAGATGGGATAGGTTTGGGGGCAACGCCAAGAGTTCATTTTGATCCAAATTGAGTTTACTCATTTGTTCAAGTGGAGATCAACAAGTAGAGAGAGAGGGTTCCTGTGTGGGGCGTGGTGACAAATTTGGAGATTACCACTTTATAAATATTTAAAATTGATTTGGGCATGGTGGCACATGCTTGTAATCCCAGCATTTGGGATGCTGAGACAGGAGGATCGCAGTTGTGAAGTCAGCCTCAGCAACTTAATGAGACCCAGTTTCAAAATAAAAAATAGAATAGGGCTGGGGGTGTAGCTTGGAGGTAGAATGACTTGCAGATTTAAAAGATCTGAGTGACATTGTTGTAGCTAGAATATGTCCAGTTCTCCAGTTACTTATTAGAAAAGTGTTTCTCAGGGATTGCATCTATAAAGAGAAAATTAGTAGCTGGGTGTGGTGGAACATACCTATAATCCCAGCCCCTGGGAGGCTGAGACAGGAGGATCACAGGTTGGAGGACAGCCTCAGCAAGTAGTGAGATGCTCATCAACCTAGGGAGACCCTGTTTCAGAATGAAAATTTAAAAATAGAGCTGGGGGGGGTATATTGGAGGTAGAATGCTGCTGGGTTCAATCCCCAGTAACACACACACACACACACACACACACACACACGAAATTATACTAAATGTTCCTTTAGAACAAAGCATCTGTGAGCCAGTGAATTAATAATTGGAAAATAAATCCAATTTATCTCACTAAAGAATGTATTTCTCAATACAATTTTACATTGTTTTTTGTTGTGGTGGTTTGGTTCTTGTTGTATTTTTGTGTCCTGGGGATAGAATCCAGAGCCTTGTTCATGCCAGAGGAGCTTTCTACCTCTGAGCCACACCCCTCCTCCCAAATATTTATGTCTAATAATTGTCAAAATTTGTAATATTCTCATGATATATTGATTAATTGTGATACTACTAATAATTGGAATTTACTACTACTTAATCCAGATGATTTTTTTTTTTTTGGTGGTGGTGGTACTGGGGATTAAACTCAGGGGCATTCTACCTCTGACCTACACCCCCATTCCTATTTTATTCTTTTTATTTTGAAACAGGGTCTCACTAAGTTGCAGGAGCCTCACAAGTTTCAGAGGCTGACCTCGAACCAGCAATTCTCCTGCCTTAGCCTCCGAAGTATTGGGAGTACAAGTGTGCACCACCACGCCGGGCAATCCAGATGAAATTTGTGGTCTATTTAGGGGATTATGATTACAGGAACTATCTAAGTTTTAATTTATATCCATAGTTTTACAGATAATATATGAGTGGATTATCAATGAAAAGGTTTCTTTTTTTTATTTTTTTATTTTTGCAGTACTGGGGATTGAACTCATTGAACTCAGGGGCATTCTACCTCCGAGCTATACCCCCAGCCCTATTTTTTTATTCTTTATTTTGAAATAGGGTCTCACTAAGCTGCGGAGTGCCTCACTAGCTGAGTAGCTGAGGCTGGCCGAGAACCCGGATCCTGCAGTCTCAGCCTCCCGAATGCTGGGATTACAAGCGTGCGCCATGACACCTGGCAATGAAAAGGTTTTGAAACATAAATAAGTTTGATTTAAGATCTATTGTTAACACAAAACTTGTACTAAAAAAAAATATTGTTTTTTGCAGCATAATTCATAATAGATCCCAGATGCTAACAACCCAAGCACTCACCTGAGTGGATAAACAAAATGTGGCCTATTCACACAGCTGCACTCACACTACAGCATGGATGAAACTTGAAAACACTATGCTAAGGCGGGCTTAGTAGCACACACCTGTAATCCCAGTACCTGGGGGGCTGATACAGGAGGATTGCAGCTTCAGAGGACAGCCTCAGCAAGTAGTGAGACTCTCATCAACCTAGTGAGACCCTGTTTCAAAATAAACAATAAAATAGGGCTAGGGGTGTAGCTCTGAGGTAGAATGCCCCCGGGTTCAATCTCCAGTACCAAAACATTATGGTAAATGAAAGAAGCCAGTCACAAAAGACTATATATTCCATAATCCCAATGTTCAGAATAGGCAAATTTATAAAGATAGTACAGCCAGCGTGGTGGCACATGCTGGGTAATCCCCAATACCTGGAAGGCTGAGACAGGAGGATTGCAGATTTGAGACCAGTCTCAGCAACTTTGTGAGGCCCTCTGCAACTTAGTGAGACCCTGTCTTCAAATAAAAAGTAGAAATAAGATGGGCGTGGTGGCGCTCGCTTATAATCCCAGCATTTGGGAGGCTGAGACTGGAGGATCCCGGTTCGCGGCCAGCCTCAGCTGCTTAGTGAGGCCCTCTGCAACTTAGTGAGACCCTGTTTCAAAATAAAGAATAAAAAATAAGGCTGGGGCTGTAGCTCGGAGGTAGAATGCCCCTAGGTTCCATCCCCAGTACCGCAAAAAAAAAAAAAAAAAAAAAAAAAAGTAAAAATAGGGCTGGGGGCTGGGGGTATAGCATAGCTCAGAGGTAGAGTATCCCTGGGTTCCATCCTCAGCACCAAAAAACAAAATAAAACAAAACAGATACTAGATTAGTGGTTACTTAGGTCTGTGTTAGGGAAGGGGATACAGGGGAGTGACCACTAATGGATGCAAAGTTTATTTGAGGGTAATAAAAATGTTTTCAAATTGATTGTGTCGATGGTTGCAAATGGAATGTAATAAAAAGTCTTTAAGTTGCATACTTTATTTTTTGTTCCATGTTACTGGGGCTTGAACCCAAGGGTGCTCTACCACTGAGCTACATCCCCAGTTCTTTTCATTTTTTATTTTGAGACAGGGTCTCACTAAGTTGCCCAGGCTGACTTTGAACTTGTGATCCCCCTGTCTCAGCCTCCTAAGTAGCTAGGATGACAGGCTTGCATGCAGCAAACTGCTTTATTTAGTTATTTATTTTTGTAGCACTGGGAATTGAACTCAGGGCATTCTACCTCCGAGTTACACCCCCAGCCCTATTTTTAATTCTTTATTTTGAGACAGGGTCTCACTAAATTGTGGAGGGCCTCACTAAGTAGCTGAGGAGGCTGGGACAGGAGGATCTCAGGATCAAGGCCATCCTCAGCTACTTAGTGAGGCTGGAAACAGAGCTCAGGGTGGTGGAGGACAGAGTTGGAGGAAGTGAAGACATCGAGTAGGGCCTGCAGCACAGAGGTCGTGGGCAGTCGTTTGGTAACTCTGGGGAGAAGTGATGTACAGGTCGTTGTACTGCTCTAAACATGGGAGCACAGGCCTGTAATCCCAGTACCTGGGAGGCCGAGACAGGAGGATGGCAGATTCAAGGACAGCCTTAGCGATGCAATGATGCAATGTAGCAAGCTACTGAGACCCTGTTTCAAAACAAAAGGTTCAGAGTATAGCTCAGAGGTAGAATGCCCCTGGGTTCAATCTCCAGTAACACCCCACCCCCCACCCCACACAGATGGGATCCTCGCGCACATGTTTGTAGACCCAAAGAAAAAGCTGGTAAGTGAGAGTATAGAGGAGAGATGCTCATTTCTTCCTCCCCCCCCCCCTTTCTCTTTTCTTTTTTTGATTTGGTACTGGACATTGAACCTAGGGGCATTCTACCTCTGAGCTATAACTCCCCCCACCCGGCTGGGCCTTTTTATTTTTATTTTGTTTTGAAACAGGGTCTTGAGAGATTGCTAAGAGTCTCACTAAGTTTCTAAGGCTCTCCTCCAACCTGTGATCCTCCTGTTGCAGCCTCCCACGTACTAAGATTACAGGTGTGGGCCACCACGCCCAGCAAGAGAAATGCTTGTTTCTGAAAGGTGCAAAATGTTCTGCAAGTCGGCTAGCCTTGCCCGTGTCCATGGGGTAGTCAGAAGGACGCTTACTTCTCTTCTAAATTGTGGCCCTTCTCTCCTGGCAAACTAGGAATTTTACTCAATAGTTCTGTAGGATTTTACAGGAATTATTCATTCAGGCGGTGAGCCACAATCTTCTTAGTTTCCCAAACTGCTTATTTCTACATAGCTCATTTTCAGCATTGCACATGTTTAAAGCTACAGCAAGGCAGAGGGGTGGATGGACCAACACACTTACTTGCTCAACATTCTTTCAAATTTGGTCGATTTAGGGTAAGAGTGGCTCCTAAATTTCTTGGGTAGAAGTAAAAGAGTTTTTGTTTTTGTTTTTGCTGTACTGGGGATTGAACCCAGGGGCACTCTACCTCCAAGGTACACCCCCAGTCCTATTTTTTATTCTTTATTTTGAAACAAGTTCTCATTAAGTTGTAGAGAGCCTCACTAAGTAGCTGAGGCTGGCAGCAAACCTGAATCCTCCCATCTCAGCCTCCCAAGTACTAGGATTACAAGCCATGTGCCACCATGGCCAGCCAAAAAAAAAAAAAAAGAGCTTTTAAGGTAAAATTTTTTTTACTCACCTTAGTTCTGTTGGATTATCCTGGAAGTTAAGAAACAAATTCACTTCAAATGCTAAAGGATAGGCTGGCATGGTGGGGCACACTGGTAATCCCAGTACTTGGGATGTTGAGACAGGAGGATGGAAGGTTCCCAGTCAGTCTCAGCAACTTCTTAGATCCTGTTTCAAAACAAAAATACAAGATAGGGTTGGGGGTGTGGCTTGGAGGTAGAATGCCCCTGAGTTCAGTCCCCAGTACCACACACACACACACACACACACACACACACACACACAGTGGGAAGTGGAGGGGTTGCCTCTTTCTTGGCAGGCTCCCCGCATAGTAGAGACTGGCCTGGATTTGCCTACAGGGGTCTGGACCAGGCATGACTGGTCTCAAGTGCAGGGGGAGACTAAAGCGGGTCACGTGCATATCCGCAGCAAACGGGACACTTTCCTCCACAGGTGCTTCTCTATTACTCCAGTTTACTTGAACTTATTTCATTACTTCTGTGCTTATGAAATGCTCGCAACAATAGCTGCCTCAACGAAAAGAGAAGAAAGGAAGTATTTAGTAATCCTGAGAGAGGGCTGTGGCTGGGGCAAAATACCTTGCATGACTCCCCGCTGCAGTGGGAAGAGAAGACTGAGCAGTGGGACTTGCTTACATTTCTTATGCATTTAGAGATTTGCACGATACATCTGAAGGTCATAATTGACTGGCTCCTCTGCTCCTGATTTTTTTTTTTGGGGGGGGGGGTTAGTAGGTATTGAGTTCAGGGGCATTCTACCTCTGAGTTATAATCCCAGCCCTTTTTAATTTTTTTTTTTTTAATTTTGAAACTGGGTCTTACTAAGTTACTGAGGCTGGTCTCACACCTGTGATCCTCCTGTGTCAGCCTCCCAAGTACTGGGATTACAGATGTGTGCCACCACGCCCGGTTTCCTGACCTTTCTGTATTTCTTTCATTGTTTTATGCTAATGCTTTGGAGGATTTAAGAACATGTTATCAGGTACCCATGGAATAATGTGGTTCCAAGTAGATGTATTCAAAGTTCCTTGGCAGACAGTGAACCATTTGCCAGGATATACTTTTGGTGTAAATATATCAGAGCTGGGCGTGGTGGCACAGGCCTGTAATCCCAGCACTTGGGAGGCTGAGATGGGAGGATCTCAGGTTTGAGGCCATCCTCATCAATTTAGCAAGACCCTCAACAACTTAGTGAGACTTTAAAAAATAAAAAGAGCTGAGGGTGTAGCTCAGAGGTAGAATGCCCCTGGGTTCAAACCCCAGTACTCCCTTTCCCCCAAAAGAGAAACAGAAAGAAAGAAAGAGCATATTAGTAGTAATGGTTACAGTTATTGGTAGGAGAAATTATTTGCTTTTGCTTTTAAATTATGCTTAATACTGTTACTGTTTGTATAGTTCATTCTCCATACCTGCAAGTTCTACATCCACAGATTCAGCCAACCAAGGATCAAAAATACACTTGGAAGGCAGGCATGGTGGTGCATGCCTGTAATCCCATATTCTGGAGCCTGAGACAAGAGGATCACAAGTTGGAGACCAGTCTCAGCATTTTAGCGAAACTCTCAGCAACCTAGTGAGACCCTGTTTCAAAACAAAAAGTAAGCCAGGCATGGTGGTGCACACCGGTAATCCCAGTACTTGGGAGGCTGGATCACAGGTTCATGGTCAGGCTCAGCAATACAAGGTTCTTTGCAACTTCGTGAGGCTCTGTTTCAAAATAAAAAATAAAATAGCACTTGGGGTGTACCTCAGAAGTAGAATGGCCCTGGGTTCAATCTCCAGTACCACACACACACACACACACACACACACACACACACACACACACACACACACAAAATAAATAAAATAAGATAAAAAGGGCTGGGGATCTAGCTTGGAGATAGAATGCCCCTGAGTTCAGTTCCCAGTACCCCCCAATATAGTTAAGAAAAAAATGTAGTTAAGCCTGTGTGCTGAACATATTCCAACTTTTTTCTTGTCATTCCCCACACAGTGGAGTGAAGCAGCTTTTTACAATGCACTTACATTGTCTCAGGTATTGCAAATCATCTAGAGATGTTCTGAGGAATACAGGAGGGCATGCATCGGTTGTGTGCTGATAGGATTCCATTTTATAGACCTGAGCATCTGACTTTGCTGTCCTGTGTGTGTGTGTGTGAGGGTCCTGGGACCATCCCCCAGACATGCAGGGCACCTGTATTCCATTGTTATTGGTTTTTTGGTTTGTTTTTGTGGTACTAGGGATTGAACTCAGGGGCATTCTACCTCCGACCTATACCCCCAGCCCTATTTTTTTATTCTTTATTTTGAAACAGGGTCTCACTAAGTTGCAGAGTGCCTCACTAGGTAGCTGAGGCTGGCCGAGAACCTGGATCCTCCTGCCTCAGCCTCCCAAGTACTGGGATTACAAACGTGTGCCACCATGGCTGGTTTATTCCATTGTTTTGTAGCTGGGATACTGAGTTCCTCCCTGCGTGCTAAGAGCATTGAGAACACAAACATAAAGAGGACACAGCTACTCTTCGACAGCTATCTTGATCGAGCATCCTTTTTTTTTTTTTTTCCGGAGTACTGGGGATTGAACCCAGGGTCACTCTACCTCTGAGCTACACACCCAGCCCTATTTTATTTTTATTTATTTTATTTGTTTTTATTGTTTGTTTATTTATTTATTTATTTATTTATTTATTTGGTGTGTGTGTGATACTGGGGATTGAACCCAGGGACATTCTACCTCTGAGCTACACACCCAGCCCTATTTTTATTCTTTATATTGAAACAGGGTCTCACTAAGTTCCTGTGGGCCTCACTAAGTAGCTGAGGCTGGCCGAGAACCCAGATCCTCCAGTCTCAGCCTCCCAAGTAATGGGATTACAGGCGTGTGCCACCATGCCTGGCTTTATTTTTATTTTGAAACAGGGTCTCACTGGAGGAGGGAGTGGGGCGGGAGTTGGGGAAGGGTTAAATGAGAAATGCGTGCATGTATGCCTTTACCTATACTAGCTTGTACATAACACAGATGTGTGATTACAATGCACCAAATAAAAACAAAAATAAAAAAAAAAGGAAAGATAAAAAAAAAAGGATTTGTTAAAGTTACACCAGGAGATTTTTGATATATGTAATACAGAGCCCATTTTTATTAATGTGGCAAAAACAGCTAAGACATTTGTAGATCAGCTTCAATCCTTGGTGCCTACCTGGCCCTCGTTTACCTCCTTGCTGGGAGGAGTTATCAGATTAGCAGCAATAGTCATTCTAGGGTTATGCATTCTACCACTCATTGTACGCCTTGTGATCAATGCCTTTGTTAGTATACAAGCAGATTTACATGGAATAAAACTGCAAGCACTGCCTCACACAGGGCCTGGTAGTCAATGACGGGTTCGATTTTCTCAGGGCAAATCAACCTAAGACATGGCTCATTGAATGACTCATCGAGACCCCATGACGGGTAAGATTAAGCATCTGGTAGGAAACGATCTAAGACAGGCACAGTCCTTCATGCATTTTAAAATAAAAATGGGGGAGTTGTGGGAGCCCAGCTCGGCCCTTTCCCCACTGGCAGTTGCTATCTGCATATATGAGTAATTATACTGATTCTTCTGCTATGGCTACTTTGGCATCTTGAAGTCTGGAGATTACTCCTAGGATGCGTAGATGAAAGACCCTCCTACTTCTTAGAAAGTAAATTTATGACTCTAAAGGTTTATGGTTTTATGACTCTAGAAAGTTTGCTTGGCCAGGCTATGTTAAGAATGTGGGCTATGTATGGAAAACGAAGAAGTGGTGCTATTTGTGTTCTGACAATGATTGATATGTCATAAATGTATATGTAACCCTGTTGTACTCAAGAAAAAAATCCGTGCTGAATAATAAAAATAAAATAAAAACAAAAACAAACAAAAAAACCCCAAAGTTCCAGAGTAAAAAACAAACAAACAAACAAAAAAATGAGAGTCTCACTACTTGCTGAGGCTGTCCTTGAACCTTTGATCCTCCTGTCTCAGCCTCCCAAATACTGGGATTACAGGTGTGTACCACCATGCCTGGTTTACAGAATCACTTTTAAGTTTTCATCCTCATGAGGGAGACTAGAAGCCTAAAGAGATGAAATCATCTCAAAGTGGGGCAAGGCAGCTTGAAACATGCTGGGAGCTTGGGAGAACAAGGCCAGGCTTGAGCTGGTTCAGGGTGGCTTGTGGAGAGGATTCTTTTTGTTGTTGTTCTGGGGATGGAACCCAGGGACATCCTACCTCCAAGTTATACTCCACAATCTGATTTTCTTTCTTTCATTTTTTTTTGCGGTACTGGGGATTGAACTCAGAGGCATTCTACCTCTGAGCTATACTCTCAGCCCTATTTTTTATTCTTTATTTTGAAACCGAGTCTCACCAAGTTGCGGAGCGCCTCACTAGGTAGATGAGGCTGGCTGAAAACCCAGATCCTTCAGTTTCAGCCTCCCAAATGCTGGGAATACAAACGTGAGCCACCACGCCCAGCTCCGATTTTATTTCTTATTTTGAAACAGTCTCACTAAGTAGCCGAGGCTGACTTCGAACCTGTGATCTTCCTGTCTTAGCCTCCCAAATATCGGGATTGCATGCCCAGGTGAGGAGAGGATTCTTGAGCTTCGTGTGGGGTGGAAGGGAGAAGAAAGAAGCAAGACATTCTCCTGAGAGAATAGACAAGTCCTGTACAGAGAACCACCATGCCTGTGCGGCCAGGAGAACCGGTGTCGGGCTCACTGTGCTGAGTTCCTCAGACTCTGAGGATGCTTGCAGGCAGTGAGCTCATGGTTTAGAACAGTGTTTATGGGGACAGGGTGGAGGGGGGTATAGTTTGAAAAAGGAAATTCAGTGGTTTAAAAGAATTCTTGAAAACAGCTTTATTAAGCTCACCATGGTGGCACATGCCTAAAATTCTAGTACTTGGGAGGCCTCAGAAACTTAGTGAGACCCTCAGCAGAAAAAAAAAAAAAAAAAAAAAAAGAACTTTGAGTGTTTTTTGTTTGGTAATAGTGATTGGACCCAGGGAGATTATACCTCCAACCTATACCTCCAACCCTATTTTATTTCTTACTTGGAAACAGGGTGCTGCTAGGTTGCTGAGGGCCTCACTAAATTCTTGAGGCTACTTGGAACCTATGATCCTCCTGTCTCAGCCTCCCAAGTGCTGGGATTACAGGTGTGCAACACCATGCCTGGCACCTTTTTTTTTTTTTTCCCCTGTGGTGCTGGAAATTGAACCCAGGGACATTCTATCTCTGAGATACACCCCAAGTCCTATTTTATTTTGGAAACAGAGTCTTGCTAAGTTGATGTGAGCCTCACTGAGTTGCTGAGTCTGGCTATGAACCTGCGATCCTTCTGACTCAGCCTCCCAAGTACTGGAATTATAGGCATGTGGCACCATGTCCAGCTTTTTTTAAAACTTTGACTCTGAAACAGGGTCTCCAGAGTTGTTGAGGGTCTCACTGAAATGCTGAGGCTAGCCTCAAACTGCGATTGTCCTGTCTCAGCCTCCCAAGTACTTGGATTACAGGCATGTGCTACCACGCCTGGCTAGTACTGTATACTTTGAAAAGGGAAACACTTAATCCTTGTTTTCACATTACAAAAATCTACAAAGGAACGAGATGTTTAATGCTTATCAAAAGGGAATATGGCTTAAAAGCTGTTGAGAAATGCCACCCCGGACTGTGGTCAGAGTGTGTTCCAGCCCGAGCCTCTCTTACCGGCAATGCTCAATTTGAGCACATTTGGAAATGTTTTAGACCCGAGAGAAGGCAGGACATCAAAACCACCACTGCAGCCGCGTGGGCCTTTGCAACCGCAGACTGATGAAAAGATTGGTAGAGACTCTGCCTGATGAAGTGTTCAGAAAGCATGCTGTGTGTCATCTGTTTTCCTTCCAGCCTCCCCTCTTGGTAGATAAGGGGCAAGAGTGATTTCCATGTTGCACAAGGAGGAAATGAGGTATTGGGAATCGGAGAGAATTATTACCCAAGATCGCAGTGCGGCAGGGGCGGCCGAGGTCTCTGCAGTCCTCCTCCTGGCCTTGGAGTGAGCGGGGGCTCGCTGGTTTTACAGAAAATGCAGTCATTTCACTTTCACTTTTGTTCTTGCTTGGGTTGTGATAAAATCTACAGTTTGGAGGAGGTAAGGGTTTTCTTTTCCTTCTTCCTTTTAAAAACTTTCCCTTTTCTTCTCTGTAAAAGCATGTGTGGTAGCCGGGCGTGGTGGGGCACGCCTGTAATCTCAGTACTTGGGGAGGCTGAGACAGGAGGATCACAGGTTCTGGCCAGCTTCAGCAATTTAGTGAGGCCTCCACAGCATAGCAAGACCCTATTTCCAAATAAAAAATAAACAGCTGCGTGTGGCGGTGCTTGCTTGTAATCTCAGTACTTAGGAGGCTGAGACAGGAGGATTGCAGGTTTGAGGCTAGCCTCAGCAACCTAGCGAGACTCTGTTTCAAAATAAAATATAATAAGGGCTGGGTGTGTAGCTCACAGGAAGAATTCTCCTGGGTTTAATCCCTAGTACCACCACCACCACAACAACAACAACAAAAATTATGAGTTGGGCATGGTGGCACATGCCTGTAATCCCAATGCTTGGGAGGCTGAGGTAAATTTGAGACCAGCCTTGGCAACCTAGCGAGACCCTATTTCAAAATAAAAAAATGAAGCTGGGCGTGGTGGCGCACGCTTGTAATCCCAGCATTTGGGAGGCTGAGACCAGAGGATCTGGGTTCGAGGCCAGCTTCAGCTATCTAGTGAGGCACTCTGCAACTCAGTGAGACCCTGTTTCAAAATAAAGAATAAAAAATAGGGCTGGGGGTAGAGCTTGGAAGTAGAATGCCCCTGAGTTCAATCCCCAGTACCGCAAAAAAAATGAAAAAATAAAATAAATAAATAAATAAATAAATGAAGAGCTGGGCATGGTGGTGCACGCTTGTAATCCCAGTACTTGGGAGGCTGAGACAGGAAGATTCGGGTTCTCGGCCAGCCTCAGCTACTTAGTGAGGCTCTCTGCAACTTAGGGTGTAGCTCAGAGGTAGAATGCCCCTGGGTTCAATCCCCAGTACCTCAAAAAAAAAAAAAAAAAAAAAAAAAGGACTGATGGAGGTAGAGTAGCTCAGAGGTGGAATGCCCCATGGTTCAATCCCTAGTACCAAAAAAAAAATAAAAATAAAAAAAATAAAAGAATAAAAATTAAGTGAACTTTTTGGGAATCAAGGAAAATTTGAGAACCTGGGAGGAGTTATCTGTCCTCATGCCCAGAAAAGTGCACATGTGTGTGCAAGCAAGGATTTCTCAGTGATTTCACGTGTTCAGAACCCCACTTCCCCTAGCATTGACCTCGGGCTGAGTATTTTTGGCACAGAATGAAATAGTAGTGCCGAAGGAAGCACTCTGCAGTCACTGAACAGAAGGAAAGATCAGTGATCGGATCCAAGCGGGTCAGAGGATCTGGTCACCGGTGGGACAGGTAGTGTTTCACTGGCAGGTCTTCAGATTTGGGGGTGGGGGTGGGGTTAATCTCAGGAAGGCAGTAGCATAGGCCTGGGGAAAGTGAGAAGTGGGGAAATGCAAATCAACCTGAGAAGTCCAGTTTGGCTGGAGGGTAGGTTCTATAAAGAGGAATCTTCAGGTGGGCATGGTGGCGCACACCTGTAATCCCAGTACTTGGGAGGCTGAGACTGGAGGATTGCAGGTTTGTGGCCAGTCTGAGCAATTTAATGAACCCTCAGTAATTTAGGCCCTATTTCCAAATTAAAAAATAGGGAAGGCGCATGGGTGGTTCAGTGGTAGAATTCTTACCTGCCAAATAAAAAAATAAAATAGAGCTGGAGGGCATGGCTCAGAGATAGAATGCTGGTTGGGTCCAATCCCCATCAAGACACACACACACACACACACACACACACACACACACACACACTTTCCAGTGGCTCTTTAACTTGAAGATGAAATTCAATTCAAGTTTCTTTCTTTCTTTTTTTTTTTTTTTTTTGTGGTACTGGGGATTGAACTCAGGGGCATTCTCCAAGCTATACCCCTAGCCCTATTTTTTATTCTTTATTTTGAAACAGGGTCTCACTAAGTTGTGGAGGGCCTCACTAGGTAGCTGAGGCTGGCCTCGAACCTGGATCCTCCGGTCTCAGCCTCCCAAATGCTGGGATTACAAGCGTGCGCCACCACGCCCGCCCGGCTGAAATTCAAGTTTCTTAGCACGGCCAGTGAGCCATTAGGTTGCTGTTGCCCTCCCCTCCACCTCTTGGGCTCCAGTCACACCTGCCTCTTCCCCATCTGCATGCTTGGCCTGCAGTTAGAAGGGGCTCCTGGCTAGGCCCTTCCTTTTTTTGCCCTAGTGTCTCTTGGCCAATTTCTGTTATCTTGGAAGATCTGGCTGAGGTGTCAGAATCCCTGTGCCTGCCCCATCCCCTCCACACCTCCAACATGCTTAACTCCTTCATAAAAATCATCAGGTCCTATTTTAACCATCTGGTTACTCTTGCGTTTTTCCTTTTCCCTAACATCAGAATTTTTAGGGCAAAGCCTGAGTTATTTAGTCTCAGTAGACTAAGACAGCATTGGGGGTTGAGGCCAGCCCCAGCAACTTAGGGAGACCCTGTTTCAAAAGGGGGAAAAAGGGGAGGTAGGCTGGTTGTATAGCTTGCAAGCAGAATGTCCCTGGGCTCCATCCCCAGTACCAAAAAACAAAACAAAACACACAAAGAAATGCCCACACAAAAAGCATGCTCAGTCCTCAAGAGCCTGTACTTTTAGAGCGAGTTTCCTGAACTCTGTCTACATTTATAAATCTCTTTATTAAATCCTCTTTGTATGATGCTGAGTTAAGTATGCCATCTGTTTTTCTGCTGGGACTCCGATAGCGCTTTGGAGTGATAGAAGAACCCCGACTTTGTGGAAATTTCCATGGTGTTTCACACTCAACATTGCTAATATACTAGATTAATTCTCTGCATAGTCAAGCCATTTCCACACTCATTTTTCAGTAAAAACTCTTCTGGCCACCATTACTATTTAGCTTTTTTTTTTTCCCCCCTTAGGCCACTATCAGTTTCATATCTTACATTGTTTGCTAAATGTACATTACATCTTTAATCTACTAAAGTTTTCTTTTCTCCTCTACTTCCTATCCACAAATAGAGCACTGTCATGATTATGCAGTAAACAATAGCATTAATTTTAAAATTCTACCCATATCCATATGATATATTTTCTTTCTAGAATTTTTTTTTTTTTGTGTGTGTGTGTGTATGTGTGGTTCTGGGGATTGAACTCAGGGGCATTCTACCTCTGAGTTACACCTCCAGCTCTGTTTTATTTTATTTATTTATTTATTTTGTGGTACTGGGGATTGAACTCAGGGGCATTCTACTTCCGAGCTATACCCCCATTCCTATTTCTTATTCTTTATTTTGAAACAGGGTCTCAATAAGTTGCAGAGGGCCTCACTAAGTAGCTGAGGCTGGCGGCAAACCCAGATCCTCTGGTCTCAGCCTCCCAGGAACTGGGACTACAAGCGTGTGCCACCATGCCCCGTGCCCCGCTCCTGTTTTATTTTTTATTTGGAGACATAGTTTTGCTAAGCTGCTGAGGGCCTGCTAAATTGCTGAGACTGGCCTTGAATCCCTGATCTTCTTGTCTCAGCCTCCCAAGTACTGGAATTATAGATGTATGCCACCACACCTGGCAATTGATCACTTCTTGGGTAATGAAATATTGTATCCTTTAAGTGCTTGTGCAAAGCTGGCCTCCTCTGATCTTTCTATGTAACCGTGAGTCCACAATTCTGATTATTAATGCAGAGTGGGCTTCCAACTTTAAAAAATTTAAGCTGGGCATTGTGACACATGCCAGTAATCTTGGGAGGCTGAGATAGGTGGATTGTAGATTCAAGGACGGCCTCAGCAAATAGTGAGACTCATCAACCTAGCGAAACCCCGCTTCAAAATAAAAAATTTAAAAACTGGGCTGGGGTGTACCTTGGAGGTAGAATGTCCCTGAGTTCAAACCCAGTACCCAAAAATTAAAAATAAAAATAAAAACTTAGGAGACTGAGACAGGAGGATTGGAGTCAGCCTCAGTAACTTAATGAAGTTCTCAGCAACTTGGAGAATCTGTTTCCAAATAAAATAGGGCTGGGGATGTAGCTCAGAGGTAGAATGCCCCTGGAGTTCAATCCTCAACACCAGAAAAATAAATAAATAAATAAATAAATAAATAAATAAATAAATAAATAAATAAATAAATAAATATGAAATAAAAATAAAATAGGGTTGGGGATATAGTTCAAAGGTAGAATGCCTCTGGGTTCAATCCCCAGAACCACAAAATATTAATATTACATAAAGTTTTAGACTGCGTGTGGTGGTGCATGCCTGTAATACTGGTACTTGGGAGGCTAAGGCAGGAGGATGGCAGGTTCAAGGCCAGTCTTAGCAACTTAGCTAGGGCCTCGGTGATTTAGTGAGACCCTGTTTCA
>PVLC010016820.1:21446-34968 GCA_004027655.1 Graphiurus murinus
CCTCAGTAACCACTGGGGGGGGGGGGAAAGTGTTATTGGAACCCACTCATTCCTTTACATCTTGTTTGTGGCTGCTTTCAAATGATACTGCAGAATTAATTAATTGCAATAGAGACTATATGGACCCGAGCCCTATCATATTTACTATCTAGGTGTGTAATGTAAGGGGCATCCCTGTCCAGCAGGATGAACAAAAATTGCTTGCATATTGAGAATCTCTCTGCTTCTTTTTTTTTTTTTTCAGTACTGAGGATTGAACCCAGAGGCATTACCTCTGAGCATTCTTTCCTTTCCTTTCCTCTTCTCTTCTCTTCTCTGTACTGGGGATTGGACCCAGAAGCATTCTACTCCCCCCACACCCCCGGCTACACACCAGTTCTTTTTATTTTTATTTTGAAACAGCGTCTCGCTAAGTTGCAGAGAGTCTCACTAAGTGATTGAGGCTGGCCTCGAACCTGTGGTCCTCCTGTCTAAGCCTCCCAAGTGCTGGGATTACAGGTGTGTGCCAGCATGCCTGGCTCAGACCATCCACTTTTTTTTTTTTTTTTTACCAACTTGGTTGAGGGGCTGAGCTCTGGTTGCCCCTCATGGTGAGTGGGGAGTGAGCTCCAAGTTTTGGAGAAGTGTGGTCCCAGTGGTAGTGCTGAGTCTGAGTTCATCTATCAGCTTTGTTGATTGGTTAAAATGGCATATAGTGGCTGTTTAGTAGGAAGAAGCCATGTGTATTCAACAGGGCCTGGGCCTACACCTTTGGCATGGTCAGTATTAAAGCACCCAGGCAGGTATTTTCTAATCCTGTTCGGTTTGGGATTCAACCTCTTAACTTTGCTGACTCAAAAGCTTTGATCTTTGCCTGTGCACCTCTGCCTTCCCCACCGCACGTTATTGTGCTTGAGTCCGCAGCACCCCTCTTCCTCTTCCACCGAGGTTTCTCTTTCCTCTGTCCTCTGTCCCAGCGGTTGACACTACATCAACAACCAAGGAGCGGTCAGAGGAATGAGCAATAATTGCAGTCAGTACTTATTAAGTGCCCAGCACAAGCTGTCTGAGTGCTTAATGTGTGTTGCCCCTTGTTATCTTTTCTTTAAAAGGTAGGTACTTGAGCCGGGTGTGGTGGTGCTCGCTTATAATCCCAGTACTCGGGAGACTGAGATAGGAAGATCCGGGTTCGCGGCCAGCCTCGGCTACTTAGTGAGGCCCTCCACAACTTAGTGAGACCCTGTTTCAGAATAAAGAATAAAAAATAGGACTGGGGGTATAGCTCGGAGGTAGAATGCCCCTGGGTTCAACCCCCAGTACCGCAAAAAAAAAAAAAAAAAAAAAAAAAAAAAGGTAGGTACTTGTAGTGTTCTGAGGCTCTGAGAGATAAAGCAGTTTGCCCAAGGTACCATACCTATAGAGTGAGGAGCCTGGAATTTGAACACAGGCTATGGCTGCAGAGCGCAAGGTCTTCACTGCCGTGGTACTGAGCTAAGCCCACGCGCACAGCTTTTGTTTTGTACCAGAGATTGAATCCATAGGCATTCTACCTCTGAGCTATGCCCCCGGCCCTTTTGATTTATTCATTTGTTTTTTGTGGTACTGGGGTTTGAACCTAGGGGCATTCTATCTCTGAGATATACACCCCTAGCCCTACTTCATTTTTATTTTAAAACAGGGTCTCACTAAGTTGATGAATCTCTTTACTCATTGAGGCTGTCCTAGAACCTGTGATTGTCCTGTCTTAGCCTCTGAAGTGGGAGCATGTACTGCTATGCCTGGCTTGCTTGCTTTCTTTCTTTCTTTCTTTCTTTCTTTCTTTCACGGTACTATGTATTGAACTCAGGGGCATTCTACCTCTGAGCTATACCCCCAGCTCTATTTTTTATTTTTTCTTTATTTTTTGTGGTACTGGGGATTGAACACAGAGGCACTCTTCTTTCGAGCTATACCCCCAGCCCAATTTTATTTCTTATTTGGAAACAGGGTCTCACTAGATTGACAAGAGTCTCACTATTTGCTGAGGCTGTCCTCAAACCTGCAATCCTCCTGTCTCAGCCTCCCAAGTACTGGGATTATAAGCATGTGCCACTATGCCTGGTTATTCTTTCTTTTTATATTTATTTATTTATTGTAGTTCTGGAGATTGAACCCAGAGGCATTCTGAGCTACACCCCCAGCCCTATTTTCTTTTCTTTATTTTGAAACAGGGTCTCACCAAGTTGCTGAGGTTCCCACTGAGTTAGTGGCTGAGGCTGGCCGTGAACCTGTGATCCTCCTGTCTCAGTCTCTCAAGTACTGGGATTACAGGATTGGGCCACCATGCCCAGCTTTGGCACATTTTTATGATGGGAAAACAGTGTACGTAGAAAAAAGAATGACTTTTTTTTTTTTTTCCACATAATGTCATTTTGGTAATGCCTTCAGGTACTTACCAAAGGGACACTTGGTAGTCACCTTTAGAACAATACCTGGCATTTACGTCTACCAAAGGGATATCCAGTGCCAATAGGTCAGGAACTGGATGAGGGGCAAAAAGATTGACAGATGTAATGTGTTCTCCGCTGGTGTCCAGGTATCATTATACTGCAAAACTAAAACATCTTGGAGCCGGGCATGGTACTGCATGCCGGTAATCCCAGTACTTGAGAGGTTCAGACAGAAGGATCACAGTTTCAAGGACAGCCTCAGCAACATATTGAGGCTCTCATCAACCTGGCAAAACCCTGTTTTAAAACAAAAAAAATTTTTTTTTTTTTTTAAATGAGCTGGTGTAGCTTGGAGGTAGAATGCCCCTGGGTTCACTCCCCAGTTAAAAATAAATAAATAAATAAATAAATAAATAAATAAATACAACTAAAATAAATAAACAAGCAAACAAATAAATACAACTAACCATCTTGGGGGGGGGCGGGTGTCTGTAGCTCGGTGGTAGAGGATACAGCTAGCATGCATGATTGGGCTCCCAAGGGCTGTAAACTTAGCAGAGCCTGCCAGAACAGCAAGGCCTCAGGTGTCCGTGGAATGTCAATCATGTTGCTGGAATAGAGGAGTGGTGAGTAAGGACGGAATGTGGAGCTAAAGTGAAGCAGGATCTGACTGTGGAGTTCTGTGACCCCCCAACAGGGAGGCCTTGCACGGTTATAGCAACGGCCAGTCTCGGGCCCTCTCTTGGACGGGGTTCCAGGGGTTCCAGGTCTGGGTAATGCTGCCTTCGCTTGCTTCTTTCCTTTTCCCCTTTGAGTGAGTAAGCCTCAAACACGTTAGTGGCTTAGAGCAGTATGTCTTGTGTCGACTCATGGCTACCTCTAGGCCAGGAAGGGAAATGGATTAACACTATGTTTCCAGATCATGGCAAAACTCCATTAGGGAAAGATGTCCAGGTTAAGCAATTTAAGGAGAACTTGTCTCAAAATAAAATTCCAAAAGAAACGTGGGAGGTGAGGGAGGAGCCAGGCGTGGTGGCACTTGTTTGTAATCCCAGTACTTGGGAGGCTGAGACAGGAGGATTGCAAGGTTTGAGGTCAGCCTCGGCAATTTAGTGAGACCTTGTCTCAAGACCAAAAAAAAAAAAAAAAAAAAAAAAAAAAAAAAAAAAAAAAAAAAAAAAAAAAAAAAAAAAAAAAAAAAAAATAATAATAATAATAGATAAATAAAGGGCTGGAGGTGGCTGAGGGTGGCCAGGCATGGTGGTGCATGCCTGTAATCCCAGTACTTGGGAGGCTAAGACAGGAGGATCGCAGGTTCATGGCCAGCCTTAGCTACTTAGGCTCTCTGCAACTTAGTGAGACTCTGTTTTAAAATAAAGATTAAAAAATAGGCCTGGGGTTGTAGCTTGGAAGTAGAATGCCCCTGGGTTCAATCCCTAGTACCGCAAAAAAACAAAACACCAAAAAAAAAAAACAAAAAAAAAACACCGAGAAAGAACTCAGAATAGAAAACATGCTTGTTTTCCAATAATATGGGAAAAGCACATTTGTATGACTCAGATGTGGAGAGCATGGCCCTGGTCTCTGGTAAAGGACACATGGGAATGTGTGGAATTTACTTGTCCTTTGCAGGAAATAAGGTGTCATTGTTAGGATAATTTCCTGTCATAAAAAAAGAAAATTCTCTAATTTGGTTTTAAAATAGCAACCTTAGAAGTTGTTTTTGACTCAGAAATCTATAGGAAATCCAAAATTGTATGTTTTCTTTTCTTTTTTCTTTTTAGTTTTTGGTAGAAGAATTTTCCACAGATAAATTAGATGTTTCTGTTCCTGGCAGCACACAATGCAGTGAGGTTCGTATTTACCGCATTCACGTGTGACGGTGACCCAACATTAAAACTGGAAAAACTCTGTTGATTCCAGTGACGAGTGAGGCAGCGTAAACCCATCCCTCCTGATCATTTCTACACTGTCCAGTCCTGAGACTGTTCACTCAACAGGGTGAAGGTCACAATCTGTGCGTCACTCCATTTTACCTGAAGCTTCTTCAGCGTGTACTTCTTAACAACCCTGCGCTTAAAACCAGAGGGAAACCATTTCTGGGTAAACTCAGCAATGACGTTTGCTATAAATAAAAAGTGTCCTTTATTCTTTTCTCCTAGCAAAAAGTAATTTTAGAAATTTTAAAAAAAAGTAGTTTGTTCATAGTTCCTTTTTTAAAAAAACTGGTACTGAGGATTCAACTCAGGGGTATTCTACCTCCAAGATCCAACCCTAGCTGGGCGTGGTGGTGCATGTTTGTAATCCCAGTACTTGGGAGACTGAGACAGGAGGATAGCAGGTTTGTGGCCCAGCCTCAGCTACTAGTGAGGCCTTCTGCAACTTAGTGAGACTCTGCTTCAAAATAAAGAATTTAAAAAAATAGACTGGGTGTGTAACTCAGAGGTAGAATTCCCTGGGTTCAATCCCCAGTACCTGAAAAAAAAAAAAAAAGATACACCCCCAGCCTTTTTGATTTTTATTTTGAAATAGGGTCTTGAAATGTTGCTGAGGTTGGCCTCAAACCTGCACTCCTTCTGTCTCAGTCTTCTAAGTACTGGTATTACAGGCATGTGCCACCACATCTGGCTCTGCAGTTCCTTTATATAAAGAATCAGGGAAATAAACTTTGCAAAGTCTTTGTAGTATGATCAAAGAAGTCGAATATTAAGGATTCAAAACCTAATCAGAAAGCCTGGCATGGTGGCGCATGCTTGTAATCCCAGTACTTGGGAGGCTGAGACAGGAGGATCACAGGTTCAAGGCCAGCCTCAGCAACTCATTGAGGGCCTCTGCAAGTTAGTGAGAACCTGTTTCTAAATAAAAGAATAAAACAGGGTTGGAGGTGTAACTCGGCAGTAGAATGCCCCTGGGTTCCAACCCCAGTACCACAAAAACTAAACAACAGCAACAAAAAATACCCCACCAGAATCTAATCAGAGTCTGGCATGGTGGCACATGCCTGTGACCCCCCAGAACTTGGGAGGTTGAGACAGGAGGTTGCAGGTTTGAGGCTAGCTTCAGCAATTTAGTGAGACCCTCAGCAACTAAATGAGACCCTGTTTCAAAATAAAAAATAAAAAAGGATGGGGGTATAGCTTGAAGGTAGAATGCCTCCAGGTTCAATCTCTAGTACCAAAATAAGTAAATAAGTAAAAATAAAAGCTGTGCATGGTGGCCAATGCTTGTAATCCCAGTACTTGAGAGGTTGAGACAGGAAGATCACAGGTTTGAGGCCAGCCTCAGCAACCTAGTGAGGTCCTCTGCAACTTAGTGAGACTCTGTTTCTAAATAAAAAATAAAATAGGGCTGGGGGTGTAGTTCAGAGGTATAATGCTCCTGGGAGAATCCCCAGTACCACAGGAAATAAAAATAATGAAATAAAATAAAAATTTGGGCTGGGAGTGTAGCTAAGTGGTAGAGTACATGTTGAGCTTGTTTAAGGCCCTGGGTTCAGTCCCCAGCACTAACTTAAATAAGTGAAGAAAACTAAAAATTTAGCTGGGCATTATGGCGCACTCCTGTAATCCCAGTATTTGGGAGGCTGAGACAGGAGGATTGTAGGTTTGAAGTCAGCCTCAGCAACTTACTGCAACTCTGTTTCCAAATTTAAAAATAGGACTGGGGGTGTAGTTCAGAGGTAGAATGCCCCTGGGCTTGATACCTCGCACCATACACACACAAAAAATAAATTAATTAAACTAAATTAAAAAATAAAGGCTGGGTGTGGTGGCGCATGTTTATAATCACACACACAAAAAAAAACCTAAAAAAATTTAAAACCCCACAAAATTGATATCATAGTATCAGTGATGGGATATGTATTAAAGAATGGTTATTTTCTGGCAGTGGCTGCTTAGTCTGGGGCTGGCATATTTGTTTCAATCTCTCTTTGTTTTGTTTTTGTGGTACTGGGGATTCTCTCTCCAAGCTATACTCCCAGTCCTATTTTTTATTCTTTATTTTGAAACAGGGTCTCACTAAGTTGTGGGAGGCCTCACTAAATAGCCGAGGCTGGCAGAGAACCTGGATCCCCCGGTCTCAGCCTTCCAAGTACTGGGATTTAAAGCATGTGCCACCATGCCTGGCTTCCAATCTCTCTTTGGGCCATAGGTCTCCGCTGCAAGCACGCTCTGCCAGGTTCTCTGCCGGGACAGGAAGCATTGAGCTCAATCCCCTCTTGGAAGTTATTGGAGCAGGAGATTCAGGAGGGACAGGAAAGGCACTGTGTGTGATGCGTTTGGCGTTGTCCAATCCAGATATCAATTGGGACAGGGAGAATAACCCGGAACCCTGGAGCACACTGGTTCCCAGTGACCAACACACGTTCTATTCTACTCAGGGGATGTGGATTACAGCAAACTGAAGAAAGAAGGTCCAGACTTCTTTTTTTGGTCTTGGGGATTGAGTCCGGGGACATTCTATCTCTGAGCCACACCCCCAACTCTATTTTATATTTTAGTTTGAAACAGGGTTTCACTAAGTTGCGAAGGGCCTAAGTAGCTCAGTCTGTCCTTAAACCTGTAATTCCCCTGTCTCAGCCTCCCCAAGTACTGGGATGACAGGTGTGCACCACCATGTACGTCCAACTGAAGCTCCAGACTTCTGAATGAAAATTTTCACTATAAAGCTGCTTAAAATAAAGGCCTTTCAGAAGCCATCCACACAATTTCCACTAAACCATTTAGATGCATGAAATCGTGTTAATTTGTTGGAGTTCATCACACTGATTAATAAATCTCTGAAACTTGGAGAAAAAAAGAGAATAGTTATATTCCTAGACTGAATATTAAGAGTTATTAAAAGAGGTTTCCTTGAGGTTAGAAGCCATTCACAATACTTTGGTAAATGAACAAGCAATCACAAGCCACTTACCATTTATTTGCTTCTTGCCATGGTTGGCCTTTTCTGAAAACATTGGGTTTTTGACAAAGTGCAGTATCTCTGAAGAGGACGGTTATAAATAGATGACACTGTCACTGCCCCCTTTGGTTTTGTACTTTTTCTGGGTCAAACGGAAGCTCTCTAATCTTTTTGTGATTTGGTTGAATGTAGAGTAATCCAAGGGCAAATCCGAGTTAGCTACTCATCTTCCTTTTAATGTTTACTTTTGCCTGAATATCAGGGTTCCCAGTGTAGGGTAAAAGAGACATAAAATGATTATAGACGATGCTGACCGTTTCCCAACATCAAATTGGCTGGTGACCTTTCTCGTGCCACTGTAAATATGGAAAAAGGGGAGTGAGGCATTTTCTACCACAGACAGCAGCCTCCACGGGAGGGGTCCAAGAGACAGTGAGGGTCAGATTCCTTGTTCTACCCTCACAGTCCCTGCACGGAATGGTCTAGTTGCCAAAATGTGGGGGGGTCCCCCCACCCCGCCCTGCTATGCACACACACCAGGCAACTCTCTCGCAAATACCAACTGCAGGTTCCAGGATCCAATTCAATTCTGATACTAAACTGGGTGTGGAGGCGCATGCCTGTAATCCCAGTACTGGGAAGGCTGAGACAGGAGGATCACGGGTTCCAGGCCAGCCTCTGCAACTTAGTAAGACTTTCAGCAGCTTAGAGAGACTCTGTTTCAAAATAAAAAAATTAAAAAAATTTGCCTGGGGAGGTAGCTTAGAGGTAGAATGCCCCTGGGTTCAGCCTCCAGTACCAAACAAAACAAAAACCAAAATCAATTCTGAGACTAACAGCCTGGACATGACATCAGATCCCATGAGTGAAGGGCTTGACACCAGATCCCAGGAGAGAAGGGCTCAGTCCCACAAGCCTGTCTCCACTTCGGATGCCACGTGTAAGCAGTGAGTTGTCACTATTATTGTCCATCACTTCTTCCTCAGGTTCAAGAATTTGCCGGGTGGCTCACAAAACTCAGGGAAACACATTTATGGGTTTATTAATAAAGGCCATAATAGCCAGGCGTGGTGGCACAGGCTTGTAATTGCAGTATTTGGGAGGCTGAGACCGGAGAATCTGGGTTCTCGGCCAGCCTCAGCTACTTAGTGGAGGCTCTCTGAAACTTAGTGAGACCCTGTTTCAAAATAAAGAATAAAAAATAGGGCTGGGGGTGTAGCTTGGGTGGTGGTGATGCGTAGGGCAAGGCTTGAGGGAGAGGCCCGAGCCTCCACACTGTCCTGTTCCACCTGTCTAGCTACTGGAAGCTCTTCAAATCCAATCCTTAGGGGCTACGGAGGCTTCATGATGAAGGAACCCTCGTGACTAACTCACCCCTCAGCCCTTGGCTCCCTCATCCCCCGGAGGTGGAGCTGGAGTGGGGCTGAAGGATCCCTTGCCAACCAGCACCTTGTAGGAGGCTTTCCAAGAGTCCCCAGTCAGTCAGGCGTGGTGGCGCATGCTGTAATCCCAGTGCTTGGGAGGCTGAGGCAGGAGGATGGCAGGTTCAAGGGCAGCCTCGGCAGCTTAGTGGGGCCCTCCGCAACTTAGTGAGACCCTGTTTCAAAATAAAGGATACACTAGGACTGGGGTGTGGCTCAGAGGTAGAATGCCCCTGAGTTCGATCCCCAGTGTCACAAACATACAAACATACGAAATCACAGTATCGCAAGGGGTCTAGTCCAGTCCTGTATATGTGGCACCCCATCCCATAATGACTTTCTGGTGGCCCGGACTCTCTAGTGCTTAGGTTTCTAAAATAGTTTAGGCTTTTTTTGTGTGTGTGTGTGTGTGTGTGTGAGACAGATCTGCTCTTACCAAGGGCTTAGGTCCCAAACATTTTGCAGTCGATATGACCCAGTGTGCAGAGAGGATCCGGAGCACTGTTTGGTGGGTTCTGGAAGCCCCTACCCCTATGGGTCTGGTTCAAGGTTGTAGTTGCTGGGACATGGAGGGGTCTTGGGCGCTAGGGTTGAGGTTAAGGAGACAGTGGCCTTGGGAGGAGATGCTAGGTGGTGACTGTGTGTGTGTGTGTGTGTGTGTGTGTGTGTGTGTGTGTGTGTATTGGAGATTGTACCTAGGGGCACTTTACCTCTGAGCCACACCCTGAGCCCATTTTATTTTTTATTTTATTTTTTTATTTTATTTTATTTTTTTTGCGGTACTGGGGATTGAACTCAGGGGCGTTCTACCTCCGAGCTATACCCCCAGCCCTATTTTTTATTCTTTATTTTGAAACCGAGTCTCACTAAGTTGCAGAGTGCCTCACTAGGTAGCTGAGGCTGGCCGCGAACCCAGATCCTCCGGTCTCAGCCTCCCGAATGCTGGGATTACAAGCGTGCGCCACCACGCCCGGCATTTTATTTTGTTTTTAAAAATGTTACTATGCTGGGTGTGGTGGCTCACACTTGTAATCCCAGCACTTGGGAGGCTGAGACCAGAGAATCCGGGTTCGCAGCCAGCCTCAGCTACCTAGTGAGGCACTCCGCCACTTAGTGAGACCTGCTTTCAAAATAAAGAATAAAAAATAGGGCTGGGGGTATAGCTCAAAGGTAGAATACCCTTGAGTTCAATCCTCAGTTCCGCAAAAAAAAAAAAAAAAAATTATTATTAATTTTGTGGTACTGGGGATTGAACTCAGGGGCATTCTACATTTGAGCTACACCCCCAGCCCTATTTTTTTTGCGGTACTGGGGATGGAACCCAGGGCATTCTACCTCCAAGCAATACCCCCAAGCCTATTTTTCATTCTTTATTTTGAAACAGGGTCTCACTAAGTCGTGGAGGGCCTCACTAAGTAGCTGAGGCTGGCCACGAACCCAGATCCTCCTGTCTCAGCCTCCCAAGTACTGGGATTACAAGCATGTACCACCACACTGGCTCCTATTTTTTATTTTTATTTTGAAAAAGGGTCTTGCTAGGTTGATGAGAGTCTCACTACTTTCTGAGGCTGTCCTTGAACCTGTGATCTTCCTGTCTCAGCCTCCCAATTACTGGGATTATAATCACGTGCCACCATGTCCAGTTTATTTTTTAATTTTGGAATAGGGTCTCATTAAGTTGCTGAGGGCCTCACTAAGTTGCTGAAGCTGGTCTCAAACCTGCGATCCTCCTGTTTTAGCCTCCCAATTACTGGGATTACAGATGTGTGCCGCCACAGTTGGCTTGTGGCATTCTTCAGGGCCATGTCCTCTCCTCTCTTGGAAGCTGTGCAGGGAGCATGTGACCGAGGCCAGCCTTTCCTCAGGGCTGATGTGGGAACCTGGGGAGAGACTGCCACCTTGGGCTCCAAGGCTGCGTGAGCCTGCAGCTGCCGTGGCTGCCTATTTCACAATGCGGAAAAACCTGGTGGAGAGCTGACGCACCATGACGGCAGCACCAGGAGATCCCAGAACCTCAGGAATGCTGCTGAGAGGCATTGGTGAGAGCCTGGGACACTTCGTGGACGTCTTTTCTATCGAGGACAATAAATTCCCTTTTTAGCTGGGTGCAGTGGTGCAGGCCTGTAAACCTAGTACTTGGGAGGCTGAGACAGGAGGATTGTAGGTTCTCAGCCAGCCTCAGCAATTTTGTAAGACCCTTAGCCACTTTGCAAGGACTTGTTTCAAAATAAAAAATAAAAGCCAGGCGTGGTAGTGCACACTTGTAATCCCAGTACTTGGGAGGCTGAGACAGGAGGATCACAGGTTTACCACCAGTCTCAGTTACTTAGTGAGGCCCTCTGCAACTTAGTGAGACCCTGTTTCAAAATAAAGAATAAAAAATAGGGCTGGAGGGTGTAGTTCGGAGGCAGACTACCCCTGGATTCAATCCCCAGTACCAAAAATAAATTTTAAAAAAATCCCTTTTTCGTTTCATTTGAGTTTTATTTATTTTGGTACTGGAGATTGAACCCAGAGGCATTCTACCTCTAAGCTACACCCCCAGCCCTTTTTTTATTTTTTATTTTGAAACAGGGTCTCACTAAGTTGCTAAGGCTGGCCACCAACCTGCAATCCTCCTGCCTTAGCCTTACAAGAACTGGGATTACAGGTGTGTGCCACCAAGTCTGGCAAGTTGGGTTTCTTTTGCTAGTGAGAATGAGGTACATCTTTCAAGGCACAGGTCAGAAGCCATCTCCTTTACGGTCTCTCACCTCCTTTCTCTCCTGTCTCTTTACTTGCACGGCTCTGACTCATTGTGAACATACTTCATCCAGCTAGAAGGTAAGGGCCTTCAAGAGGATGGATTCCCGAAGTGTCCAGACCAGATTCCAAGCTGTTCACTAGGCTCTGAGGCACTGAGCCAAGCTCCTCTTTCGTGAGATTAGTCAGGAAGAGAGAGAAATGGCTGGTTGGAAAGGGGTGGGGGGCACCAGGCTGAAGGTTGGCCTAAGACAGCTCATGAAGAGCCAGGCATGGCAGCGCATGCCTGTGATCCCAGCTACTTGGGAGGCTGAGGCAGGAGGATCCCAAGTTTGAGGTCAGCCTGGGCAACTTAGTGAGACCCTGTCTCAAAAGTAAAAAAGAGTTGGGGATGTAGCTCAGTGGTAAAGCATCCCTGGGTTCAATTCCCAATACCAGGGAGGAAAAAAGCTGAAGATGAAAAAGTTCAGCCCGGAGTAGACATGAGCACTTATGTTTCTTAACAAAAGGGAGTCAGGGAATAGGATGATTTCAAAGAAAGAGATTTACCTGCAAGAATGCACGTCCAGGTCAGCAGGAGGCTGGGGTGAAGAGCCCGATGGTCTGGACTTGAGAGAAACACAAGGTATTTATTCCAAGATACGAGGGGAAAATGACATTTTAACATGAAGGAGAACCGAAGAAATATGTATTTATTTATTTGTTTGTTTGATTTTTGTGGTACTGGGGATGGAAGTCAGGAGAATTCTACCTCTGAGCTATAACTCTAGCTCTACTTTTTAATTTGGAAACAGAGTCTCACTAAGTTGCTGAGGCTGGTTTCAAACCCGAGATCCTCCTGTCTCAGCCTTCCAAGTACTGGGATTACAGGCATGCGCCACCATGTCTGGCAATATATATACTTCATGAGTTCAATCTTCAAAAAGCGCAAATCCTCAGTGCACTGGCCGTGTTGCTGGAGTGTTTTAATTTGAAACTCTTTTCCCTCAACTGCCTTGAGGACTGACCAGCTGTGTGTTTTTCCTCTAAGAGGAAGGAGGCCACCTCTCGCCAACTTCCTAAAGGATCTCCTAGGCCGCATCATCTTTCTTCTTTCCAAATCCTCCGTTCCTTACCCAGCGTCAGGTGCTCTACAGTATGAATCGTATCTGGTCACCTCCCTTCTCATCTTGAGACACCTGCAAAAGCTTTCCAGAAGTTCTCCAATAAGGTTTCCAGTCCTTTGCTTAGCGTGTAGGCGCCTGTATCCATTGGGGATACCTGTGCAGACCATCCTTGACCCTGCAGGCTCATCCTGCAATTCATACCTCCATGATGGTCAAGTTACTAGGTTTTTGGTTTTTTTTTTTTTTTTTTTTTGCCAAGTGTTGGGCTCTTTCATCCCTTTAGATAATTCTGCATATTGCTTCAATTTAACTGGATAATATTCACTAAGCAGGAAAAAAAGTACCTGACATGCTATGGTGGGAGCTACAGTAATCTTACCCAGGCTGGCTGCCTAGGCAAACTCCCCAACTTCAACTCCAGCCCCTCTTTCCTAGGAAGCTTTTTTGGAACCCTCTAGAGAAGGCTAAGAAACATTGACTAGACAAGAAGATCATAGCCAGACTTGATTGGTGCCTGCCTGTAATTTCCAGTATTTAGGAGACTAGACAGGAAGATCAAAGTTTCAAGGCCTGCCTCATCAACTTAGCGAGACCCTATTTCAAAATAAAACAAAATAAGTAAATAAATGAATAAGATAAAAAGGGCTGAGGATGTAGCTCAGTGGTAAAGTACCCAGAAATTCTAATACTACCAAATCCCCAATACCACCACCACCACCACCACCACCACCACACATACACAAAAAGATCACATTGGAAGTGGATGTAACTTAATTTACTAATGCAAATTCAAATTCAAGTTTGCTTTTTTAAAAATTTTTATTTCTATAACAGGGGTTCTATTTTTTTTTTTTTTTTTTTTTTTTTTTTTTTTTTTTTTTTTTTTTTTTTTTTTTTTTTTTTTTTTTTTTTTTTTTTTTTTTTTTTTTTTTTTTTTTTTTTT
>PVLC010016821.1:0-34847 GCA_004027655.1 Graphiurus murinus
CACACACACACACCCTAACACTTTAGACAGCTTAAAACAATGAGATTTCTTTAAGGAGGAAGACTGAGCAGTATTAAACTGTATTACTTTTTCAAATCGTGTAATTCCTGAGGGCACATCTAGAAAAGTAAGGGACTTCAGGGAAGGAAGTTAATATGCTTTCTTTAGAAAGACCTTTGGTGATTTATCTGTAACTTTGATAGTGGGATTCTACTTCTTGATTCCTTAAATATGTTAGAATTATCAGTGGTATGTACGTAATCCTACATAATGTAAAAGTCATATTTAATTAAATTAATGTAACTGAAATAGTTCAGTTGGCTTAACTTGTTCATTTTCTCTAACTAAATATCAACTTACACTAAAAATTTTATTAATCACAGTAATGAGAATTTTTATATTAAATATATATATTACATTTAGTTTAAACGTTAATAGTCTACATTATTTTAATAAATTGCACTAAGGGAGTATATATGGAATAAGTCTCTCATGCAGATTTTATTGGTTGCTGCATAGTTAATAGACACTAATGTGATCAGAGCCTGGATGTGATCATAAGATCAGTAGTTAAAATGATTGAAATATAAATTAGGAGCTGGAATAATTGTTTGTTAGAAGCTCAGATAATAACTGTTTGGTAATGCTCGGAGGGTCGAAGAAATAAAACATTCAAATGTGCCGCAGTAGCAGGCGAAAGAACCACTTTAAGGCAGACAAAGGCAATGTGTGCTTTCTACTAATTACTCCTCTTCTCTCGTCTTTTTCTCCAAGGATGCCTGACCTGCACCTCTACCCTCCCTTCTCTTGCCTCCTTGGTTCCCCCATGAGCCTCCTATCCAGCGACCAGACCCACTTCTTTCTTCCTCTTTCTTTCCTTTCCTACTCTACTCACAAGTCTGTAAGTCATTTCTGTAAGTCATTACTGATGATCACAAACGCCATGCCATCATCTTGCTATTAACATGCCTGACTCTTTGAGAACTGGTGTGAAAGCTGTCCCCTGTTCCCTGCCGGCAGGAATGCCAAGGATTGATTTGGCAGACTTCTTTTGTAAGGTGCTGTAATGATGCTAAATACTTTAAGCTTTATGGAGAATACAATCCTTGTTGAAAGTACTCCACTCTATCCTTATGGGCACAGAAAGCAGTCAAAAGACATCAGTACACACTGGGCATGGCTATGTGCCAATATATATATTTATAAAAACAGACATCAAACTGAATTTGGCCCATTTGTTCAAGTTTGATACACCCTGTACTGTGTTGTCAAATGTTTTCCCCTGACTCAAAGACACATCTACCTTTCCTTTCTTTTCTTTTTTTGCTAGTTGAGATTGAACCCAGGGGTGTTTTACCTTCAACCTATACCCCCAGCCCTTTTTATTTTTTATTTTGAAACAGGGTCTCACTAAGTTGCTGACGCTGGCCTCAAACTGTGATCCCCTTGTCTCAGCCTCCCAAGTACAGGGATTACAGGAGTGTCCCACCATGCCCAGATTAGATTTTTCTTTTAAAAGAAAATCTCAGTTGAAATATTTTTCTTAACAATGGGGCTATAATGAATTTCTTACACCTGTTTGTGTGCTGTGCAATCCTGACAAAGTGAAATTGGTGACTGCTAATAAAATAGAAGCAATCTATTCTCTATGCCCTGATAGGCCTAGAGGTTAATTAAAAAAGAGTGTGATTATATTTGAAAGACTTAATCAACTTTTGTGTTTTATGTAGCTATGAAAACTTCCTCTAGATGGGATTTGATGGTCACTAAATTTAATCCTGCAGGCAGACTTTTTGGGTAATGTCAATAGTAAATTTTCCTATCTGAACTTTAACCTTTTTCTCCCAAATTCTTGATATAATTTTCTTTTGTTTGCAGCCCTTGCCTCCTCCTAACCTCTCCACTGGAATCAATTCACTTGCCTCCTTCATGCTTTGGAGGTTTTTTTCTTTAGTTATTTGTCTTGGTGGTTTGGGACAATTCAGGCATGTTTTACATGGGGGGTGCATAGTACATTTGAGCAATCTGTCCTCTCAATCTCTTTAATAAATTCCTTAAGGAAGTTGGGGATTTCTGCTGGTGATTTTTGAATAAAGGGCTTCTGATTTCCTTTTTTTAAAACATTCTTCTGGAAACAGTATAACTTTAGCATTGTTTCCTCTTAATCTCTTTCCCAGGTCAACAATTTCAACTTTTGACTTCAATTATTCATTTTTAATGCATGTGTGTGTTTTTTAAATTTCTATTAAATTCCTTTAATTTATTTACTATGGGCCAAGTACTGTGAAAGACAAAGTTGATGGAGACAAAGATTTAAAATAATCTCTACCCTCAAGTCACTAACCTAAAATACAAGGTTGCATGTGAAAAACACCAAACTAATAACACGAAAGAAATCACAGATAAAGGACTCAAAGGACTTTTTTTTTCCAGGGCTGGAGCATAATTGCGACCTGAGTTGATTGTGTTGTGCAATATCCACACTACTTTCATGTAATAACAATGCCCAGGTTGCTCTGGGCTCCCATATCCTTTCACCCTCAGCCCACATACCAACTCTAGTACTGACTTTATTCCCAGGGTCATTACCCTCCCCAGACCAGGCTAATGCTTCAAGTTCACTCAACGGACCAAAGTTGTGTTTATCAATAAGCATAAGACCCTAACCTAGGCCCCAAATGTTCTCTTTGTGCTGTCTAAAAAAGCACTCTCTCTCTTCTGTTAGACTGGGTTTTTGTAACACAGGGAGCTTGCAGCTACCAGGGCCACCATCGGGATTCTCCAGTGCAGCTCAAAGGAAGAAGCCCAGCAGAGAGCTGGCTCCTACTGACGTCACTGGGGGTCTGTCTAAGGTGGAATTGAAGCTAACTACATTAGATTCCTCAGCTACTGGCACCAGACATTGTTTAGTATTAGCCAGTTAAAGTTAGGGTTTCTTCCACTTGCAACTGAGACATTGACGGCGCATATGATAGTGAGACTTAGACCTGAAAGATTACAGCATCTTCATAAAGAAAGATGAAGTCACAGCTTCTATGTACAAACTTCTGTATCTGACAGTGCAGTTTTCAAGTTGAGGTAAAACATTCATTCAAAGCATGCTGATGTTGGAAGTACTGACTGAACTCATCACATTGTCCATGGCCACTTAAATCATTCTAGGAGTCCACAACAATGGAAACTAGTAAAGACACTTCTGAGCACTTTAGCACATTCCCTTATGGAACCCACTCAATTTCTCTGATGACATCTCTACTAGCTCCATTTAATTCTTTTGTCATAACTTCTAAAGCAAAGTACTACTTACAAGATAAAGATAGGGAGGCTTGAGGGGCTAATTTAACTCAATAAGATTGCATTGCTAGTATGTTGGAGGTTCAAGATTTGCACCCAGGTACCTTTGACTCTAAAACCCCTGGTGATTCCCTTACATTTCTATATTATTCCTGGATAAGAAGCCACATCCAACCTTTTACTTCTACCCACTACACAAAGAAGAGGAGCTGGGAAGAGACCAAGGAAGAGTTTCTTTGACTTGGCCCCTGTAATACCTCTAGTGGGGTTGGGTCATTATCATGATGCATGTCTCAGCTCTTGTCTGAAGCTCCCAGGGGCATTATTGTCCTTAGGGCTGTTGCTTTGCATCCCTCGTGATTGGTATTGGTGGCTTAAGACTCCTGACAAAGCCGAGAGCAAAGCAGTTGAAACTTTCAGCTGCAGTGAATCTCTGCACCTTCTGCTGTAGCAGCAGCAGCAGCTGTTGTGGGGGGCCAAGGGAGGTCTCTAGCATTTTTCGCCTCTTCAAGTACTTCCGGACCCCTCACAGCTGGACAGCCCAGATTCTATCAACACTCTTCAGAGTGCTATTCACAGCTGGATTCCTGCTCAGCTCTGACACAATAAAGCTTTTTCAGATAATGGCACTTTCAAAGAATATGGTCAAAGTCAGCTCTTTTTCCCTCCCTTTTGATACTAACCTTATATTCACCCACTGCCCCTTAAGCAGCAACCCCGATGGACACAGTGCGTCTGTCCACTCAGCCCAGCGGAGCCCAAGCAGAGGTTCCCAGGCAAGTTAGCAATTGTTCCTCATTCCTCCACCTTGGTTAATCACACAAACCAAACTCCAAGATCAGTCAGAATGTCCAACCATTTGCTAGGATAGACGCAAGAACTAAATGCTGGTAGCCAGCAATTTGGACTTGAAATAGGAAGGATCTGGGTTTGAATCTAGGTTCTGCCACTTAATACATGTTATTACTAGATCTCTCAGAGTTTCTTAGCTTCATTCACCAAAGATGAATAAGTTCTACTTCATGGAAATTTTGTAAAGATTAAACGAAAAAGATACTCATGTATGTAAAAGGCCTTGCTTGTGCTTGGCACATGGTAAGTATTATTGCTGAATATCCTTGATTCTATGGTTACCTGTTTTCAGTTGAGGCCTGTTTCTTAGGTGAATAGAAACACAAATGATCTTTTGATGGATCTTAATATTTTGCACCTCAACTTTTCAGTTGCTGGAAGGAAGGAATGACTAATACTGTGGGATGTTTCGTGAATATTTCCCTGAATTCAGTTGTTGAAACCAAACAACTTTGCCTCAAATGACTCAACTCCTTCCTGTCATACTGCAGCATACTCCTGGAAGAGGAGGAGCACGCCACCCTATCGAGTAGCATCTGCAAAGATGAGTGAGTGTCTGGGCCAACCTTTCCACTTTTGCTTTGCAGAGTCCACAGGTCCTCAAAGACCTCTCCCACAAGTTATGTTTGCTTTACGTGCAGACTGTTGATCTTAGGATGATATATTTAACATAATATCTGAGTCTTACAATTTTGAGTTTTCTGCTGTGCAGGATTTCTGAAACCAGAAGAAAGACAGTCATATCAGCTATGTTTCTAAATAGCAAGTCTTAATTCAGTGCTCTCAGCTTTGATAAGAATAAGGCAGGCAGGAACATATCTGAAAGGGAAGGAGTTGGCAAGATTCCCTTAAATCTTAGAGATTCTATCATCTTCTGTCTCTTCTGGGTCTGATTTTAAACTTGCTCTGGGCTGATAGGGAACTTATCATCCAAAGAGGTCTACTAGAATCAAACCCCTCCCTAGAAGGCAGCACCATCCCCACCTTCTTTATCTTGACATCCTGTTATTTTTGGCAGGCAAATGCCGGGCTCAGCAGCATGATATGGTACTGAAGACCCTTCCGGGTGGTTTCCAGTTGAGTAACAGTTGAGTGCAGGCTTGCTAATACCTTTAGGGCATTAGAACTGAGGCAGAGAAAGAGCACATTGACTGACCCTCAGCTGAAAATGTGCTGAATAGGTTGAATGAAAGGGAGGATCACTTAATGTGTCCAACTCTGCTGTAGATATTGTAGGGCTGGAAGGAAATATAAAGCTCAGTTTCTGTCCTCAAAGAACTTGTGTTTGTGTTGGCAAGGCAAGACTAAGGCCCATGAAGCAACAGGCTAGCTCGGGGAGTATGTGATTAAGTGACAACCGAGTAGTACAGACAGAAAGCGCTCTGGGGGCCTGGCCTGGGGAGAGATGGCAGAGACGGCCAAGTGTTGACAGGTTTGCAGTGATCTGATGCTTTTGCAAGATGCTTGCCCAGGGTTAGAGGCACAGTTGTGACTGTGAACACGGCCATTCCCAAAATTGCATCCAAGAGATCGGTTCATTTTCTCAAGTTCCAGGTCCCTGCTGATGGAGGAAATCACATTGGAAACTTTTCAGGGTCACAGGATAGTATTTGGCGCTTTCTAAGAAGCCATTTAGCTAAGAGTTTCAGCAATTCCCAAGCTCTGGAAGAGCTTGTCAATTTCTAAGTGTGTGAGATCAAGGTCTGCCTTCCTGCCACTTACTGACCACATGACCTTGAGCTTGTAAACCTGCTAAGTCTCACATTCTCTGCTGAATGCGAATGATAGCACTATCCTCACGGGGTTGCTGTGAGGATCGCAGGAAGGTGACTTGCATGATGTACTCGGCATATGGAAGGGGCAAAGTACAAGTTGATCATGGGCACCGGTGGATTGGGAAGAAACACCATTGACATGAATATAAAATCAGAGAATGTGGGATCTGCAAGGGATTGGAGTGGTCACTTGGGCCAGTTTCCCACTCTATAGATGAGGAATGGAGGCTGAGGTAAATGAAATTATTGGCTCCAGCACACCAGCCAACCAGCAACAGAGCTGGGCAAGCAGCCATGGCCTCCCTCTTATGCACTGGCATGAGTGGTTGAGTTCAGCAGCTTCCTCCAATATTATCACTGCATCCTTTGTGCCAGGCACTGTGTGGGCTTGGGAAGTACACCCGGTGCAGTCAAGGAACTGGCACCTTAAATAACCATGCCCCGGGGGTGAACCGAGACATGGTCTGACATGGTGACCAAGGGTCAAAGAAGGAGGTACATAGAAGGAGGCAAGCCAGTAGGATGGTGCAAGTTGCAAGTGGGTGTCTATAGGTAGGAAGAGGGAGTGTGAATCCTTGCCTTCACCTTCAGCAAGTTACAGAAACTCTACTTGGGCATATAGTAGGGATGATAATACGTACTTTCTGGTAGTGCTGTGCAGATGAATGTGAATGTTGGTACAGCGCTTGGCACGCAAAAAGCCTTCAGAGAGTGTTAGCTCTACTTATGCCAGAAGGGCAATGGTGGCACCATAGGATCACAAGAAAGTGCATCATGCTAATTCCACCTCCTGGAGGAAAGGCCTTCTACAGCAGTGAACTCTTTGCTTTTCAGAAGCAAATCTCAAGATATTGCATGATTCAGAACATCCCCCCCCCCTTAAAGAGTGACCTTGTTTCCTCATTGGCACCACACAGGGTAATGTAGCTCAATAAATATGAACCCACCTGAATTTTCTTGGGAAGTCAAAAGTATTACATTTGGACACTCTCTTCTCTCATTTTTGTTTTGCTTTGTTTTTGTGGTACTGGGGATTGAACCTAGGGATGTTCTACCTCAGAACTACACCCCAAGCTCTATTTTATTTTTTATTTTGAAACAAAGACTCGCTAAGTTGCTGAGGGCCTCACTAAATTTCTGAGGCTGGCCTTAAAACCATAATCCTCCTGTCTCAGCCTCCCATGTACTGGGTTTACTGACAAGTGCCACTACACCTGACTGGTATCTCTCTCTCTCTCTCTAAAGAAACTTTAAAAACTCTGGTTATTTCTTAAATAAATTTCTGATTAGCAGCCTCATCTGGGTCTCTGAGCTCTCCTTGTTCCTCATAGCTCTGTTTCAGATACGTTTTTCAACAGCTCTGTTATTACACATTCTTTTCAGACTCACTCTCAATGTAATAATAATACCTACTATTTCCTTTACAGTGATTTATGACTTTATTAAGGCTCTTGGATTTCTGTTCAGATTTCTAATCTGTTGACTTGGGTCACTTTGTATGATTTAATTATCGTCAGAGGTTTGCTAAAGGTAGAGACACCTGAATTTAATTAATGCACTCTTTGCATATTTCACATCATAAATAATGATACTCAATAAATTATGTCTAATATTAATCCCAGGGCACCCTTCATAACAACTGCTTGCATTTCAATCCCTACTGTTGATCCCCAGGACCTTTTTGACCACAATGGTACTTTTTTCTTATTTCTAAATTAGCTATCTTCGAGGCTTTTGGAAGTTGACCAGTGATAGAGAACAACACAATTTTATTTTCTTCTCTGAGTTTTCTTTCTATGGACATACAAATATTAAGAATCCAGCAAGGTCACATTTTTCTGGTTTCCTAAGTGCAAATCTACATAAAGATCATTGTGGGTTCCAGTGCAGTCCATAGGCCACTGCCAGGGTACAGTTCCCTCAGACTGTACAAATCAAACTCACCACTTTAGGAAAAGTATTTCAATTTTACTTTTATCCAAGAGTTAAAAAGCAAAGCCTTTTAGCATCTCATTTCACTCACACACATAGCCCATTATAACCTGCGTAAACAAGGATGACAAGTTGAGATTAATGAGAGTCCCCAAGTGACAGAACAATTTAATTGTCAGAAATCATAGGAGCTGAACTTTACCAGTGTATTTATATAAGACAGCCATAGTCTAAAAACTTCCCTAATTGATTATGACCAATAAGTAATAACTTGGAAAGCCATTTTCTGGTATACAAATAACAAATGACTCATAATAGTTAATTGAGGTATTAAGATGCATAAGGGAAGAATATTAGATTGACTAGATAAATGATTCATAATGCAAGGCAAATAATTGGAGAGTTCATACTCCTAAGTAGAATATAGCTCATAAGCAACCCTGAAAGTACATCAAATAAAGAGAATTGTGTTTGCTAAATGAACTCCCAGCTAATTGGGTATTATAGCTATCTTGCCTCCAGGCTCCACTGGATCCTCGCTTTCAGGCAAAGCTCTTCTCCTACAGATCCGTTCAAGCCAGAATTCTTATCTTGGGTTCTGCATCCCTTGCAACGTGAGGGCGTAAGATTGGAGGATGAGCGGGTGGATGGGGCAGGTGGATACACAAAGAAAGGGAAGTGCATCATGGCCAAGTCAATAATAGGGCACTGCATTTTAAGGCT
This sequence comes from Graphiurus murinus, assembly GCA_004027655.1. Lineage (NCBI taxonomy): Eukaryota > Metazoa > Chordata > Mammalia > Rodentia > Gliridae > Graphiurus > Graphiurus murinus. Next base: position 8,577 of record PVLC010016821.1, read on the forward strand.
AGATGTGCAGCATGCCCAAGGCTGTTCTGCTGGCCAGGGGTGGGACTTGAAGGATACACTTGCATGATGCTGGTTGGTCTTGCAGTACATTCTTGTTGGGGTCTATCACGCTGCCTTATCAACCTGGCTTGTGTGTTTGCATGCCACTCTCCTGGTAACCATAAGGGAGTTTATTGTTTAAATCTCATAAATATCTTTCTTCCCTCTTCTCTTCTTACATCATCTACAAGACAAAGGCTGGAGTTCAGCGCTGGCACAGTGGGGAAAGCTCATGCTGTGTCAGTCCAGCTCTGGTACTTCTGTGTGATAAGCCCAGAGCAGTTCTTTTTCATTGCCCCTTCTAGGCATGCTTGACAAATTACCCAGTGAGCATTTCCCTAGCCTCTGTCTATGATGTCATTGGGAAACTATGCACAAGATACTTTGGAAATAAATATACACAAGAAATTACAATTCTGTTTGAATGACCCTCTACCTTGGAATGTCTAGAACTGTGAGAATTATAAGACCAAGAAATATGTCCAGGCTGCTGGCTTGAGAAGTTACCATTCCTTATATGGAATCTGTACAGACAGGGAAGTCAAAGTTGTATAAACTAAATAGAGACCCCCCCCCCACTTCCAGCAACTTGTGTGCCTCATCCTTGACCTATATCATTTATAGGTTCCTTTAAGACAGTATGCCTTGAAAGTTCATTGCCTTCTTGATAGCCTTACAGTGATTTTCAGAACAGCCAGTGTTTTACATGGACTTGATTCTATGGGAAAGATTCAGGATAGGCCCCCAGAAGCCACCAGCATGGTTATACAATTCTATCAGTAAAACGTTAGGCCTGCTAATAATGTTAATAATGTGGGGGTCTGGTCAGAGTATCCCAGGTATAGTTTATTCATTATTGTGGGAAATTTTAAAATGTAGACATTCAGAATGTTTAGTCTGATTTTCAGTAAGGAAAGTAGATTTGGACAGGAATCCACACATCACACAATAAATACTGCTTTTACTCTCATTTCTCAGTAGTGGAGGAAATAGAACAACAAGCCATGAACCTAAGGCTAAAAAGAGAATTCTTCTTCTTTTTTTCTTTTTCTTTTTTTTTTTTGTGGTACTAGGGATTGAACTCAGGAACATTCTACTTCCGAGCTACAACCCCAGTCCTATTTTTTATTCTTTATTTTTGAAACAGGGTCTCATTAAGTTACAGAGGGTCTCACTAAGTAGCTGAGGCTCGTCGCAAACCTGGATCCTTCTGTCTTAGCCTCCCAAGTACTGGGATTACAAGTGTGTACCACCATGCCCTGCTGAGAATTCCTATTTTTTAATTGAAGCATTATATTCTCTCATGCAATGCAGAGTGGGAACATTTTGCATTCTAGATTTGAACAGAATACTTTAAAGTAAGAACATCAGAACACTCACAGAGTGTGTTTAGAAGGGCTGTTTTTCCTAATCCCTGCCCACAGGGATTTTTTTGCAGTACTGGGGATTGAGCCTTGGGGCATTCTACCTCCAAGCCCCACCCCCAGCCCTATTTTTTAGTGTTTAATTTGAAATAGAATCTCATTAAGTTGCAGAAGGCCTCACTAAGTAGCCGAGGCTGACCTCGAACCCAGATCCTCCAGTCTCAGCCTCCCAAGTACTGGGATTACAAACCCATGCCACCATGCCCGGCATTAATATAATTTTTTTAAAAAGTGGAAGGTAGATCATAAATAGGTTCCACACACATTGAAAAGTGGTCCCAGAATCTGAGTTCACAGCCCCATTTCTTTTCCTTTTCTAAACTACCTTTTCAATCATAGAGGGAGGAGTGAGTTACCTACAAAATTCACAGGAAGTGCTGATGGCTGCCTTTGTTCTGGAATCCTTCAAATGAAAGTGTACATTTCTAGATGCTCAAATTAGTGTGTGATCTAACATTTGAACTTCACTAGGTTGCACTGCTGTGCAGACTATCTGCACATTGACCTAGAGATTAAAAAAAAAAAAAAAAACTATGACAGATAAAATGATTCCTCTTCTTCTCAAAGCCCAGATGTTGATATGACCTTACACTGCTTCCATTTCAATGCAGTTTCTTTCAGAGTGCTGGATGACCCCGTAGCTGACATGGCTTGGAGCACCCTGAAAGCAGGCAACAATGTCCCTACATATTCTTGCAAATGAGAAAAGCTTATCATTGAAGAACATATTTGAATTTTGAAAACAGTAAATCTAGAAACAATTCTTTTAGTTGTGATATACATATTACGGTTTTGTGCCTTAAGATTAGGGTTTAATTTTCAATATGTAGCAGGAGGTAGGGGCGGTATGACAAACCTTTCTATGTTCAGTGCCTCTATAGGTCTTATAATAGCCCTCGTCTTGTAGATGATTAGAGTATTTTTATAGCCAGTTAGACACTTTGTCACTAAGATAAAGACATATTTTACATTTAGGGAAGGCTAAAGGAAGGAATCTCAAATTGGCTTACAAGCCAAGGGATGGGAATAGAATGAATACTAAATATTTCTATTTCATTGGAAAACACCATTCATGGTTAGAGGATTTTATCTAATTTGGGCTCTGGGTGATTTTAATGTTGGTAAACCTGATATTCTAGTCCTTTAAGTCTCTAATCACTAAGCTTCTGGTTTTTGCTCTTTGAAGAAGCTAATACTCACATAATGGTAATATTTTCCATTTTCAGCAAAGCCAGCTTTAAATATTTCCTAATGCTAATGCATGATTTGTCTAAAGCATTTTAGCTAAATCTAATCTTTCATTACTGTTGATGCTCATCTCTATTTTCAGATAGTTAATTTGCTGACTTTCTGCAAAGTTCAGTTTTTGTTACATGTCTGATCAAGCTTAACAATAATTTCCTATATTATATTAGCCAAAGTAATGTTTGTTTATGAGCTTAGAGTCATATTTATTAACATCCATGATTAACTGAAAATTGCCCCATGTGGTATTTCAATCCACAAATGTGTTTTGATTAGAGAAGGGACAATTATTCCATTTGCATTTGATTCTAACACAAATGGCATAATTTTCAGCTCTCTTAGTCAAACAGAGAGGAAAGAAAAGGTAAGGCCTTAGAAAGGCTGCCCATGTGGTTGCTGCTTTCTGATCGTTTAAGCCCTAGTGTAATTTATTTTTCTTTGTAGCACATTTCTATAAAATAGTCTTTGGCATGGGTAATTACCTTAATTGTTCATATACTCTCTAAAGTATCACGGGGGCATTATCTGTTATGCTGCATGACACTGATCATTGTGTACTCGCTAACATATTTCATCCTCTTTAGGATTGGATGTCTGAGTATCTAGATTTAATACTTGACAAATATTATGTGTGTAGAAATCCAGTAAATAAGAAAAAACATATTTTGAAAAGATGATTTAAGTTCTTTTTAATTCCGACTACTTTCGCTGAAGCTTTTGTGATTTGATCTAAATCTCCAAGTCTGCTTTTTTACCCAGTAGAATAGAATTTAGCTTTTCACAGATTGCTTGGACACATGGCAAGGGATTCTGCGTGAGTGTCTGATGCCACTGGAATCTGGAATCTGCTTTTCTGAACTCTGCTTGAATGATCCGTGACTTGGGGTTGTCTGTAGATGCTTGACGGTCCCAGAATGGGGTCTAGTAGACCCCAAGTCATGACTGGTCTTGTCAGTCTCTCCACACCCATTGACATAGGAGGCACCTTGTGGGAACTCCCCTTCAGCTCACCTCTTTGGCTGGAGATAAAAACAACCCTTTGGACCTGAAAATCTTAGCCCTTCCTGTCATTTTGTGGTGTAGGAGATTTTTCTTTGATTTGCAACTCAAAATGAAAATTTATACATATATGATGATCTGACTCTTGTTACTGTCTTCCCTGGGCTGAGAGATAAGTGGACGCTTAAATTTTTATCTATCCTAGTATTATTATTATTATTTCGAGGTACTGGGGATTGAACTCAGGGGCATTCTATCTCCGAGTTATACCCCCAGCCCTATTTTTTATTCTTTACCTATTTTTTATTCTTTATTTTGAAACAGGGTCTCACTAAGTTGCAGAGTGCCTCACTAGGTAGCTGAGGCTGGCCGAGAACCTGGATCCTCTGGTCTCAGCCTCCCAAATGCTGGGATTACAAGCATGCGCCACCACGCCCAGCTTCTATTCTGTTATTTTTTTTTTAAGGCTGGAACAAACAGAATGGCAAAAGGCACCAGTACCCAACACTGTCTGTTATGTTGGCCAAATGAATGAGTGAATGAATGAATGAGCCATCAGAACACCTGTGTGACCATAGCCCTGAAGTTCCTGTTTCAAGGTTCTATGCTTTAGATGTTTACTCCATCTGCTCAATTAGCTGTACCAAAAGTTTTGTTCCAATTCCTAAAAAATTTCCCGTGAATCAGAAACACCTCTTAAATTTTTCTTTTGATCAGCTTTAATCTGCATAGAACCCCCTTTTCATGCCAGAATGCCAGCTTTAATAAATCAGCCTGCTCAAATTGAATAAATCTATTTAAATACTTATAAAATATTAAGGATGCATTTGGGAAAAGCCTCTAAGGTTATTGTGGCACCCATGTACCTCACAGTAACTAATTTATTAAGCAGTTTGCAAACCTGGGAAGAAAGGAAAAAGAAAAATGGTTTCATAAACCAAGAGCAGAAGCCAATTTTTCAGCTCAGATGATGAAAGGAAGCATGCATTTCTAATCAAAAAGACAGATAAGCCTTCTCTCCCCCACCGTTCCCTCACCAGCAAAGTGCCTTTTCATCATCAACAACACTCCATTCCTAATGGCTGCCGGGGCCTTTCTGCACCTTCTCCATACGCTGGTAATGTACACACAGCATCCCTTTGAAACAAGAGCCCATTAGCTGTGGCAGACTACCTTTTCACATGACGTTCTTCTGTTGCAAGTCATCAGCGCAGTGTTAAATCATTCCTACTGGGCATGCTCAGAACCCTGTCCAAGGGATAAACTGATATTTAGAGCCATAGCATGAAAATTGCTTTTCAGCCCCCTTGAAGGACAGTTAAAAAAAAAAAAGGAAAAGAAAAGGGAAAAGGTCATAAAGCAGACAGGTAACACCAAGCTCGTTCTTTCACGTTGTAGCTGTTCTCCTTTGTGTATCTTTGGGTGATCCTTTGTGATCCTCATCCTGATGGGGGGCATGGCTGTCCCTTTGTGCAAAGAGTAGGGCTGAGGTCCACATCATGCTGTTGTTTAGTATTCCAGGTCATCCTACCCCTCTGACACCTAGCATTAGCCCCTTCTCTAATAATTCAATAAATACTCATATTAATGACAGCTGTCATTGTGAACATGTTTGGCTGCCTTGTGAGGTTCAGAAACATTACCTTTCTGCTCCTCTCTATGCTGTCAGGTGTAGGTGTGCTGAAAGCAGCAGTCATGGGTGTCTGCAGAGAATCCCATCTCACAGGTCCTTAGTCCTAATGCTTTAATGGTCCTATCATCTCCCACACATCACCCTGAAAGAGCCCACTTCATTCTCCTCGCTCTCCCAACATGGGTTTATCAATCATGGATTGATACACAACAATAGCTTGTTTTACTCTAGCCTATGTAAAGCACATGGGAATGGTTGTGAATGGAAGACAGAGCATATAGGAGTCACTTTGTTGTTTATTTTTAAATATCAAGAAACTGCATGCTATAAGCCTAGCTATGGCTCATGTTAGAATTATTCACTGAATTTATGCAGAGACTAATAAATATGGTACCTGATGAGGCTTCAGAGTGATGGTTTCCAAAGAAGGACTGGACCAAAAAAAAAAGAAAAAAATTATTAAAGGTAGACTGTATTTTATTTTACCCAGGATAAAGGGAAGGAGGATGTGGTTTCTGACAAGCCACCCATTTATTTGGAATAAAATCATTTGTTATTCTTAGGCCTGTATTGCTGAGTGCATTTTCTTAACGTGCTTATATACAACATGCATCTATATATTTCCTCCCTCCAGGAAGCAGGTTGGGACCTGCTAAAAAATACGGCTTTCGTGACTTATCTTCCTGCCGGTGCATGTGGAGATGGGGAAGAGGGAGCCAGACTCTCATTTCGACTGTCAGGCAGGGCAACACCTCCCAATGGCTCTGAGTAGCACAGGGGAGATTGAAATCAAGTTGAGCATTGCTATTTCTGAGCATCATTCACCACCTTGCCACCATCAATGCCTTCTGATATTTCTCACACATCCAGGGCCTCTTAGGGATCCCAGCCCTGCGTGGCTACAGTTGCTCTGGTCTGGCCAGCTTAGAATGAGCCATTAGCATGTGGGAGTTTCTAGGCCTTAGGATTTTGCATTTGATGGGGTCAGTCTCTTTAATGGGCTACCACCTGAATTGCAGTTTAATGAAGAATTTGGCCAAATAAGAGGCAAAGCAGAACCATCAGAGGGCTAGTAGGGCTGCTCTCTACCTGGTGCAGGAACCCCCTGCCAGGAAAGTGATAGAGGAAAGCCCAGCAGGTGCCCTGGGCTCCCCTGCTGGGAAGACTTACCATCCCTGGGCTCCAGGGATGCCCTCTCCCAGAGACATTCTGATCCAGGGAGTCTCCTTTGAGGTGGAGAATCTATAATCCCAGTACTTGGGAGACTGAGACAGGAGGATCTCAGGTTTGAGGCCAGCCTTAGCAACTTAATGATACTCTGTTTAAAAAATAAAAAAAAAAATAATAATAATAAAAAAACCAAGAGCCCAGGTAATTTTAGTCAACAAGAAAGGTTTTCTTTGTAAGGATTTTGGAGAAAGTTCTCATTGCTAAATATATGCAGGAAATGTCAGTCTCAACCTCCAGCTGATGAGCATTTTGGCACATTGAACAAATACTTTTATTCCCAGTGCAGTCACGCAGAATCTACTGGATAAAATGATCGCCAAGAACACGCTCATGTATTTGGGAGGCGTAGAGAGAGGGAAGTAGAACATGACGAGATTAAAAAAAAAATAAAGTGTACTAAAGTTCCAGAAAACTGGAGGCCAAGGCAGTGGTGGGTTGGGGTTGGCCGTGGGAAGGGGTGAACTCCAGGAGACAGTTATCTTTGCCTTCACAGGGCTGGTTTTAATCACTTTCTTGTACCTTTCGCCAGTATCATTTGTCAAACCTTCCCATAAAAGTTGCAAAGTGAGGTTACTCACCGGGTACATTCATCCATCTCCAGGTACTGACTGGTGTTGGGGGTGGCTTGCCATTCCTGGGTCTCCAGTTGGCCTCCTGCTTTTGTTCTCCCCTTCAAGGCTAAGCCAGCCCCCAGCAGGAAGAGAGTGCAGCCCCCCAGGGCCTTTCTACAAAGCCTTGTAGCCTTTTGCTTGCGCCTTCTGGGCATGTTGTCCCGAGGAGTCAGCTGTGGAGACTTCCTCTTCTGGGTATTTACCCATTTGAAACAAATCTTTGGGTTCTGGCCCTGAATCCCATAACTAAAACTGTGCAATGATCAGTCACTCATCGGCTCTAGTAACTTAAGAAACGGCTTTCCTTTTGCTGCGTTCCTAACCCTGGTGCACTGCCTGCTTTCTGCCACCAAGCTCAAGTGGCAGCCACAGAGCTCCCTGATGGTTGAGAGAAAGGAGGCGGATATGCTGGCACAACCTGTAATTCCATTACTTGGGAGGCTGAGATAGGAGGATTGCAGGTTCAAGGTCAACCTCAGCAACTTAGTAAGCCTCTCAGCAACTTAAGGATACCATACTTCAAAATGAAAAAAAAAAAAAATAGGGCTGGAGGTGTAGATGAAAGGTAGAATAACCCTGGGTTTAATCCCCAGTACCAAAAAAAATAATAATTAATTAATTAAGGAAGGAAGGGAGAGAAGGAAGAAAGGAAGGGGAAGAAGAGAGGGAGGGAGAAAGAACAAAGGAAAGGAGGGGCACAGACACACAGGTCAGGCAGAAACAAAAACTTCTATGTGTATATGATTTGGCTCCCTTTAAAATCCAAGAACAACCAAAGATACTAGTGGCTAAAGTTTATGAAGCCCTGACAGTGTTCATGAAGTTTATGAAGTCTAGGCAGTGTTCACAGGGTTGCACGTGAGTTAATTTATTAGTTCTCACAGCAGCTCTATGAGGTTGGCAATAGTAACCAGCTCGCCTTGTAGAGCTGACTCCTGAGAACACCGTGGAGAGGTCAGGAGACCCATGCAGGACCCCACACCTATCCTGTCCACCAGCAGGAAACTTGCTGACCATGTGGCCTGACCTTGGAGAGAAATAGGGGATCTGAAAGAGGGTGGTGTCTCCAGACTAGGGCACAAAGGATCCTATAGGATAAACAGGTAGCAAGAAAGCTCCCGGAGAGGCATTCAGGATGACCTGATTGTGTAAGATCAGAAGCAATCTGAGTGGAAGTTTCAGGAAAGGCCAGCAGTGACCCAAGATGATTAGAAATCAGACTTTGCTGTAGATCAACCGAAATGCTTAGAGATGAGGCCTGGATGGTCAGGAAGGCCCGTGGGTGATCAGGAAGGATCAGTGGTGCCCTGCATTAGAAGGCACTGCTGCAGGTCTGTCCAGGCTGAGGCTGGGACTAAATGAACATGATTTGATGTCAGCAAGGAGAACAACTGGGCTGATGTGTGATATAAAAACTCTGTGATAGCATATTATGTTTTCATTTGGCCTTTCATTAGCTTTATTGATATCAATTTCCAAAAATAGTTCTCTGATTTTATTTGTATTTGTTTTTGCTTTGAAAACAAAGGATGAGCCAGGTGTGGTGGTGCACACTTGTAATTCCAGTACTTGGGAGGCTGAGACAGGAGAATCTCAGGTTTGAGGCCAGCCTCAGCTACTTAGTGAGGCCCTCCACAACTTAGTGAGACCCTGTTCTGAGGGTGCGGCTCAGAGGTAGAATGCCCCTGAGTTCCATCCCCAGTACCTCAAACAAAATAAATAAAAATAAATAAATAGATAAAATAAATTTAAAAAAAGAAAACAAAAGAAGATGATACTACTTCAATAGCTAGCAGTATTGTTTCTCTGGCCTACAACACATTATTTGCCTTTTTAGTCTTTCTTTAAAATAATGTTAGGCCAGGCCTGGTGACGCATGCTTGTAATCCCAGTACTTGGGAGGCTGAGACAGGAGGATCCGGGTTCTCGGCCAGCCTCAGCTACTTAGTGAGGCCCTCCGCAACTTAGTGAGAACCTGTTTCAAAATAGAGAATAAAAAAAAAAAATAGGGCTGGGGATGTAGATCGGAGGTAGAATGCCCCTGGGTTTAATCTCTAGTATGGCAATAAAAAATGTTAGGAGAGATATCATTTTTCACAACATTGTCAAATAGAAATTTAATTCAGGCCACAACGCAGGCCACATATGCATTTCTAAAATGTCCAGTAGCCACATTAAAAGCATGAAAAGAAACAGATAAAATTGATTTTGGGGTGTGGGTACTGGGGATTGAATTCGAGCACATGCCTGGCGAGTGCTCTACTGCGAAGCCACACCCCCCAAACCCAGATAAAATTAGTTTTAATAATATAGTTTGTTTAATCCAATATAGCCAGAATATAATTTCAATATGTATGAAACATAAAACATTATCAATAAAAAATTCTTGCGTTCTTTCTTTTGAACTAAGTCCTTAAAATCCTGAGTATATTTTATACTCTGGGCACATCTTAATTCAGACTGGACACATTCCAAGTGTTTGGTGGAACACATGTAGCTTGTGGCTATCAGATTGGGCAGTGCAGTTTAGCAACTAAGAGCTGACCGGTGGGTCCAATTCTGACTCTCTTGCTTTTCAGTTCTACATCCTTAGGAAATTTCATTAACCTCTGTAGGCCTCACTTTTTTTCTCACCATAAAATAGTGATAATAATAAGGACCCAGTGAGTTCATGCATGAGACTATACTGAAACAAGCACAGTGCTGGGCTTTCATGAAGCACTCAATACATTAAAAAAAAAAAAATCAAGACTATTATAGCAACATTCCCACCCTGGTTTCCATCATTCAGAATTTGCTCAAACCAAGTTTAATGTTCAGCTTCTAAGAACACTAGACTCTCCATTTCTTTCCATGGTTTTCAATTACACCTGCATACATTTACAATGTCTTTATTTTAATTGTGTAATTCTCAGCTGGGGATCATTTTGTACACCCCCCACCCTCCCCAGGAACAGGTGGTAATGTTGGTAGATATTCTGGTTGTCACACTGAAGGTGGGGGTGTAAGAGGCACCTAGTGGGGAGAGGCCAGGGATGCTGATAAATATCCTACAATGCACAGATTGCACCCCATAAAATGATCACTGGCTACCTGCCAATAAACTGATCCCAAATCTCTGACCCCAAATCCATTTGACCCCAAACTTCAAGAGAACTAAAGTTGAGAAAATCAGTTTTAACTAGACTAACCTGTTTCCACGAGTACAGGTTCCTTTATTATTCATGGAATCCTCTTGAGACAATTTAGTATTTGAGGTCGAAATAAGTAACAGGAAGACACCTGCCCATGATCTTTGGACTATCTTTGGATTGTGCAGTGGGACTCTGTACAAGAAGGTCCACACATAGGCTTCCCCAGACTTTCTGGAAGGAAAGCAGTATGATTTAGGGAGTCAGATGTGGGAGGCAGACCAGCTCCCACACTCCTGTGACCTGCCGCCCGTCAGTGGAGGCTCCGCCATTGTGGGGTTGATTGGATTGTGACAAGGGTTTGGCTGCTGTGGGACTTGTTCCCTGGCCAGGAGTGAGTGCCATGTGAAAGCTGACAGCTGCCTTCCTGGCCCCTCAAGTCTGCTGGGTGACAGGAGCCAAGGAAAGGCAGAGGCGCCCCACAGTGCCCATTCTGGGGCAGGTGGCCAATGATAAGTCCCCTTCCCACTGTCTTCTCCCATTTATAAAGTATGACAGATTTACTAAATTTATTCCAAGCTTCTTGGAAAGGACTTGAGAGAAACGGTCCCCCTCCCCCTTGAAGATTGGTTTGGAGGGCCCAGGTCATTTGCAGGGGATCCCCCGGGATTTGTAGGCTCCAGGCTACAAGGGAAGTACACCAGTTTGCTTTTTTCCTTAGTGATCCCTTGGGAAATCCTTGCCAGGGATTCTGATCTTAGTTAATTTCTACACTTGTAGCCCTTTTTTTTTTTTTTTCTCTTATCATTGTGCTATTTTCCCTGAAGGTTTTCCAGTTAAAGTCTTTTGAGCATTTCAGGTTCATCTTAGAAATAGCTTTGTACACTGCTCCGGCATTGGAGCTCATTCCATGGAAGCCTCAAATAGACAGGAGGTTTCAGCCTACTTTGCTGGTATGGAGAACTCACTGGTGGATCTTCTTGCTGAAAAAAGCTGCTTTCATGTTTTCTCTACTTCTGCCTTCCAGATCTGTTTTGCTTATTATTTTTTTTTTCTTTGTGATTTCCTGGCTAGCTGTTGATGGAGCCTGCCATTCTCAGTGACCAGAAGGGATCCTTACTCCCACCCCCTGCTCTCCAAGGTGGCTACATACAAACCGTGCAGTCACGTCAGCTTGCACGCTGCACCTGGCAGCTGGGCTGATGAAGCAGAGGCCCTCACTGTGAACTCCAGTGGCTTCTGTTTCTGGTGACCTAGTTAACCAGACGGAAAGATAGCTCTCCACAAAAGGGTCCGAGTTGAGAGCAGAATCCCCTCGCTGTCCATTAAAATGCAAAGTAAGTATGAAGCCCCAAAAGAAAATGTTCTGGCTTTAAGACCATGTCTTGTGAACAGATGGATGAAAGCCAAGTGGCTGGCTACTCGCTCTTGCCAAGGCTGGGGAGCGATTCCTCTCCCGCATGGCTTCTACTCTCGCCGAATAATCAGGTTCCTTCTGGCCACCTGGAAAATGCAGAGTCAAACACCTGTTTAAGTAGATGTGGTGAGCTCTGGGTCTGCCACCACTCATCCATCTGCGGCGCACAACATAACATTCACCAGCTGCTTCACTTAGCATGAGGTGGGAGCATGATGCTTTGATGAAAGCGTCCACAACACACTAAACCACCATAAAGTCCGATGATTTCCACATCAGCGGGGAGGTGCAGGCGCACAACCCTGGGCCTGCCAAGGTTTTCCCAGGCTGGGGGACAGGAGGGAGGCTGCAGGAGCGCAGCGCAAGCCCAAGTGAACATGCACTAGCTGTTGGCCTCCTGAGCGCTGCGGCCGGGCAATCTTTCTCCGGGAGCAGACGGTGGCTTGGCTAAGCCGGCACTCTGGTTCTAGAAAAATGAGTGCATTCTGCAGGAAGCGCCATGGAGACTATGGATTTTACATAGAGCAATTCTTTCCTTTGTCTGGGTAGGCTCAGCTTATGGTGGAAGCCCGAGAAAGAAAGCAAAGGGGAAAAGGCTCTTTGCCTCTGCGTTGGGTTTGTGTGTGGTATTTGCGGTTTCCTTTTTGGCTGGGAATTGCTGAGTCTTTGATCTTTTAATTTCATTGTCACCCTGGTATACAAATAAAAATGGCTACTAAACGCAATTAGTTGTGTGGTACAAGGCACACAGCGTGCTTTATCCCAATACCTGGGTCTCCTAATAGGCTCAGAAGTGAGATGCAATTCTAGGGAGTCTCAGGGCATTTGGTAGGGGGGGTGCCAGAGGAAATACAAGAGTCTGGTTCTTAGAGTAATTTATAAATAATTGAGTGACAAAGAGGGAACCGTCATCTTTTTTTTTTTTTTTTTTTTTCCTGGCCTGGTCATTACATCAAGGCAGAATAATAAATGGAACTGAACATTTTATTGAGTGCTTAATATGTGCCAGACTCTGTTCTAAGTACTTTATACTAATTAACTAATTCAATCCTCACGGCCCTAGAAGGGAGATATGATAGTTTTATAGCTGAAGACTCTGACATGCAGAGAGGTTAAGCAACTTCCCAAAGCCCACATTGCCAGCACTTGCCGGCGGCAGGACATGGACCTGGGCAATCGAGGCTGGGAGCCCGTGGGTGGACCAGACTGCATTCAGCTGCGGGTGACCCATGCTGTATAGCTTGAAAACTGATGAATTCCATTCATCTACCTACCAGACTGTTTAGAAGCGTATTCAATTTGGGGCATTTCATGGCAAGGCTATTATAAAATGCCTGTGTCTCACATTAAAAAGCTCCATTTCAGGTAACTCTTTCTCAAGTAGCCTCAACACCTCCTCAGGCTTGGGCTGGCCATCTCTAGTAAGCCGGTTCTCACAAACCTCAGTAGCTATCCCAGCCCCTCCTGTGATTTCCAGTTCTATCTACTTCTGACTGCTCAAGTCTCTGTAACTAGAATCATTTGGTGATGTGTGGTGTGAGGGAAACGTGGGCATGGCACACTGCAGAGAAGCAAAGATGCTTTTACAGCCCCTGGATAGCTGGGCTGTGTAGGGAGAGGCAAGACTACCTCCCCAGCTGTCTGTCCTCTCCCTGCTTCCTGCTGGAGTTGCCTGCTCTCCCAGTGGGTCCAGCTATCTGCTTGTTTCACTTGTAGAATGAGTGTTTGACCCAGGACTCAAATCAAAGTGTTTAGTCACCATACTTGACTTCATTGGCATATCGTCAATGAAGGAACAAGTCAATCTACTCAACTTTGTATTTCTCTGGGAGCCATGTGAAGGCTCAGAAGGTCACTGTATAGCATTGGAAGACCAAGATCTTCGAAGACCTGTGCCATTCATTGTAAGTTCCTCACAGCAGAGAAATATCCCTTATTGACAAATAACATGAGAGGTAGAAGAATGAGGTCAAAGAAGAAGAAATCTTTGCCGTGAACTTATCTTCCACATGTGTTGACTGACCCTAGGGCCCAAACACTGGAGCCTGGGACTGGCAAAGCCTTGGTGGGGACACCCAGGTGCCCCAAGTGTGCTAGAAAGACTCTGATTATAACTCTGATGAACGTGAGCTATTTCCCACATTTTATTTCATTCATTCCCCATGGGAGGAAAATACAGAAGACTCAGGGCCTAATCTCACCTTCTCACCTCAACAAAGTCACCTGAGGGACCTCAGCTCAATTTCCTGGCCCACCACATTGGAGGACTGGGCCAGATAATTTTTGTCTCCTGCTCATCTGTAATGGTAAGACATAATTTCAACATGTGTGGATAAGGTTATGATTACACCATATTTGAGGATTCTAAAGAAAGTTCAGTTAAAGATTCTACATACTACAAACCATGAAAAACTTAAAAAGTAAGCAAGTTTATCTTTTTTTTCCAGTACTCAGTGTTCTACCACTGAGATACACCCCCAATATTTTTTATTTTTTAAACAGGGTCTTGTTAAGTTGCTGAGGCTGGCCTTAAACTTAAGATGCTCCTGTCTCAGCCTCCCAAGAATTGGAATTACAGGTGTGTATCACCAGGTCTGGCTATGTTTATGATTTTTACTGCATATGTACATATGTATCTCATATATATATATATACACACATATATATGAGAAACATACATATGTTTCTCCCACATATATAATATACATATATATATAATATATACATGGCAGAAACATACACACATATATGTAAGAGAGAGAGAAGAGAGGAAGAGAGTCAACAGCTGGAACATCATGTAAAAATTTTTTTGAGTAATTTCAAAACACATGCCATGTGCTGAATGGAGATTTTTAGGACTTCTACAATCGCTAACTTCAACACTCACCTCTAATATATTCCGACTTAAAGTGTGCAACCTTGTTTAAAATGCACTGCTAAAGCATATATTTTCATGTATTGCTATGTCTGAATGCATGATAACCAGGTTGAAAATCAAATTATCTGTGTTAGGGTGAATATTATAGTGTGAATACTGCCTGCTGAGCTGTGAATGAATCTTGTAAACACAATCAAATGCATCTTCCCCTGTCTCACTTGCTGGGCCCCAACCCTGCTCCGGGGAGAGGCAATTCTTCACCTTCCCCTTCCCATTGTCACAGCAGTTCATGTTTATCGTGGGTGACATCTCCAGCTTCAAAGCAGCATGAGCTCTGCCATGTTGGAACTGAACCTCCTCCTCTGAACATCAGCCTTCAGATTATAGCCGTTTCATGAATAATGAAAACGAATAAAGCAAATCAGCACTGCCCCTATTCCAGAGGTTTGTGAAATGCTTTGTTTAACTACAAGTGTCTGCTGAGAAATTTCAGGTCTCCTCAACTGTTTTAGTGAGGGCAAGGAGCAGATATGTAAAGATATTGTTTGCTCCATTGCTAATTTGCTGAATTATCTGAATGGAAGGAGAGGGGAATGCCATGTGACATTCAGAGAGGACCCTGACCTTCAGGAAGTGGGAAGCCAGCAGAAAGCCAGGAGCTTTCAGGAAGGAGAGCGAATCCTCTGCTCAGGCAGGAGACCTAAGTGTCAGCTTTGATACCAACCCTCATACACTGCTGTCCCAGCACTGTGTGGTGCAGCCATGCTAAGCATTTATGGAGTGCACAGCTGGATACTGAAAAGCATCGGGGAGGACTGATCTGCTGAGAGGAGCCCGTTGCTGCAACGCCATACAAGGCAAGGTTGCAGTGAGATGGAGCTTGTGATGGCCCACGCAGGGCTGTCCTGGACCTTTCCTCCTGCTGGCGCCATCCTCTCCTATCATTGCCAAATCTCCAAAGTTCATAGTTACAACTTTCAGAAGGGGGAAAATAAACTCCATGAATTATGAGGTTACTCTGACCAGGTTTTTATGGAATAAGCCAGTGCATTGCTCCCTTAGCCAAAGAGTGAAGACAGTGATATAGAGATGAGTTTCTCTCTCTTTCCCAGGCTCCTCCTCTCTTCTTTATGCATGGGTCCTTCCCTGACATCCAGCACTGATTGCCCTGTCAAGCAGGCTTCCCTGAGCCCCACCCACTTGTGCGCCCCCTCTCCAGTGCCTTCCCAGGCCTCTCACCCCGGTTCTCTCCCCATATCCAAGTCTCAAGGCCTGCAGATCTCTGCTTAATCAATTCTGGGGTGCAAGTACCTGATGGAGTTCCTGGCTCACCCATCCCAGGCAGGATTCCCATCTTGTTGGAGGTCTCCAAGGCCATGAGTTGAAGAAAAATGCAGTTAATGACACAGACATGAGTAAAGCCAGGCTTTGAGCAGCCTAGGATCCTCCCAGGTCTGGAAATAATGCTTGTAGGGAGCCAGGCACTCAGCCGGAGTCAGCCTGGCTGTGTGGAAATGGCCTTGTGGATTATTATGGGTTTTGAGGATCAGACACTCAAAAGCAAGTGGTCATCTTTCAGGGATGTGTGCCTCCTGCTGATCATCAGTTATTTTCATGCAGTGGAAGAATGAGGCTAAAAAAATTAAGTTGAGTCTTAAAGAGGAGGAAAACATCACAAGGGAGGAGGGGAGAGATCCTTACGGCTGCTGCTGCTGTAGTGTGAGTAGCCCCCGTAGGGGATAAAGCACATTGTTTTAATAAGTATTTGGCAGACCCACCTTCATTGCCCTGTGGATTTCTCTTCTAGGCATTGACTGATGTCATGGAAAAGCAGCTCTGGAAGATGCTAAGGGCAGGCAGGATGAACTTTGGACATGGAACCCTGTAGAGGAGAATGCTTTCCCTCTCCCCACATACCTTAAGCGTGCAAGCCGTTTCTGCCCAGGTCTCGTCCCTCTGTTAAGGTGGGTCAACCCATCTTCAAAGGCAGAAGAAATCAGAATTCCTGTACTTCAAAACAATCCTGAAAACTCAAATCGGGTTCTTCCAAGGATTCTATCTGGGCCATTCCAAGGTGGAGAGATGTTCAGAATTCCCAGAGAAGTGTGGAAAACAGGAAGGAGGATCTCCTACAGCCTCTCAGATGTTGCTTCATATGCATTGTGCACAATTTAGCAAAGAACTGTGCCTCTGGAGGAAACCAGCTTTTTACCCTATGTAATAAAAACAATAGCTACTATGTATTTACAACTTACTGAGTGCCAGGTTGCTGGGGGCTTTACACACATTATTATATTTAATCCTTGGATGTTCCCACTATTATTCCCTTTTATGGATAAGCTATAAGAGGCTTAAAGAAGTTAAGTCAATTGCTTAGAGTTATATGGCTAGTACAAGACAGAAGATTCAAACTGAGGCAGCCTGGCTCTAGAGACAAGAGAGGGGGGAGGAGGAAGATGAGGAGGAGAGTAAGAGTAAGAATAATAAGAAGAAATAATCACAATATAAACTCCTAAGAGCAGGAATAGTATGTGGTCTCTGCTATAAACTATGGAAACTATGGCTTGACAAATAGTCCCTGACACATACTAGGCACTTTATATATATTGTCACATGCATGATGAGAGGTTAGATTCAACCTAAAGTTTAACTAAATTCAAGATTTTAAAAGTTAAATCTAATTATTGATCTTTTAAAAAACATTTCAGATTGTGGGAGCGATCTCATTTTATTTTCATAAACTCCTTAAGGAGTTGAGATAGCACACTCCAAGTAAAGAAACTAGAGCTCAGAGAGTTTTAAAAAAAACTTAGACATTTCTCACATTTAGTTAATTATAATCATAAAAATAGCTAACATCTTATTGTTGCACATCTGGCACTGTGCTATTACTTTATTAAATTATTTAATCCAATAATAACCCCTATATGGAGTTTGTTTTATCATCTCCCCTTTACAGAAGGAACTGAAGCACAGATAGACTGAGAAGTGGCCCTACATATTCACAGGCCTTACCTATGAGTGCAGCATTCAAACCACATGGAGTGAAAACTAGAACCCTGTGTCTTAATGGTTATTCTCACATTTTGATTCATACAATGTTTTATGTGAAAGAGGGACTGAGGAGATGATTTAACTCATTTTCACTGTAATATTTGAAGGTAACAGATTTTCCTAGAGTCACACAGCTTCCTGACTGATAGCAAAGCTGAGCCTGGGACTGTGCTTTACAGTGGGGTAGCCACTTGTCACAGGGGGCTATCTAAATTTGAACTAATTAAAAGTAAGTAAGGTTAAAAATTTAGTATCTCAAGTAGTATTGTTACATTCCATGTGTCCAATAGTCACATGTTAAACTGGATAGATTTCAACACTTTGTTTTGCTCCCTAAATATCCTCACCATCTTGTTGGTAGCACCACAGGGCCGTGTTTCTCTACTGCATATGATGTGTGCTATGGAACTAGTGCTCTGCGTTTATCCATTCACCTTTGTCTTGCTTATAATATAGGCCCAGCATCACCCTAAGTGGTATGAAGTCCTGTATTTGGAAAATTCGGGCTTCTCTTAAAGATTTAAAACCTTCCTTTATGAAATAACCAAAGAACAGTTTCGAGACAAATATAATAACCCTGCACATTCATGCTCTTATGTAAAGTTTGAAGGTCTTTATATGCCTTTCTCTCATTTGAGCTTCAGAATAACCACTAGATATGAGGGCAGATACAAATACACTCATTGTAGAGATGAGAAGGACCAAGTTCTGCAAGTTTAAACATCCGGTTTGAATGCACATGACAAAGCCTCGATTTGACATAGAGTGTATGGATGGACACATTGGAGGAGTTCAAAGAGAGAGAGAGAGAGAGAGAGAGAGACATATCACCAAGGAAGGACATTCTCTGATTCTCATAATCTATGTTTACAGCAGGTGCAGGACAGGTGGGAATGAATGAGGCATTGATGGGGCATAGCACCTGCCCTCTCAGAGCTTAAAATTCAGTTGGGAAAGTGAGTCCCATCAATCAATAAAGCACAAGTTAGCAAGTAGCAAATGTCATGGTGAGGTGGAGCTTTGTTCTTTGGAGTGGCTTCATTGCCTCTTTGAGTACCTATCACATAGTAGGCACTTAATAGTATTCTTTGAAAAAAGCTTTGTGTGCATGTAATCAATGTGTACGTCCAGACCTGGGAACAAGGCAAGGGATGTAACTTTTCAAGACCCTGAAATCCGACTCCAAATCCATCTATTTATGTAGTTGTCAGTTAAAATGTACACTGACTTCTCTCATTGCTTGAACTGTTTTTCTGATAGCAATTTTTATGTAAACACATCTTTACCTCAGGAAATCAGCTAGGGCCTTAGATTACCAAGAAAGGCTAAAACTATTGTGGGAATCAGCAAAAACAGTTTGTGTTACAGTAAAAACAGGAATGGAGGAATGATATAGGCAAACCAGTCACAGACAGCTAACTGTTGAACCCAAAATTGGAGACCCCTTTGGAACATGCTTGGGAACATAGGATGCCACTTGATTTTAGATATCTCTGACCCTTGACCTCATTGTTAATGGAAGCAAAAATTGGATTTTCTTAAAATATATGGAAAAGCTGTTTGAAGGTCTTCCGATATTCTAGAAAAAATTTTGAAATGGGTATGAACAAACTTTATCCTACAATAACGAAAGTGTTATATTGGGTTCAATTCTTGTTTTTTGAGGAAAGCTTAAGAATTCAGTAGGTCAGTGTTTTATCCATCGCAGTATGGAATGAATGGATAATCAGACAAGTGAATTATATACGGGACTGATGCCAATATAATTTCTATCAGAAAGAAAGATGTCATTGTAAATGGTTTGGCAGTGTCTTTTTCTAACACAAGTCTTTCCAAACTAAGATCTCCAGGTCTGGCAGGGGGGAAACTTAGGAGAAGAGATAGCAGGCAGCTCCCTTGGTACTTACTCATCTTAAGGACTTGAGTGAAGCTGCCCTCCCAGATAAAATAGTATGAAGCCTTGAAGTAGATGATGCTTATGTCTGGCACCCATGGGTTCCTCATTCTCTTTCCCAGGTCCTACCTTCCAAATCAAGGTTGACTTGATATCTTCAGAGGAGCACCTGCAATTTAAGGCATGGAGAGAGTTGCTGGGGGATAATTCTCTAATATCCTAATCATAGATCCTGCCATCCCCTCAAAGGTGAATTTCTACAGATAGTCTCCCTGCCTCCAGGCCTGGCCTCTGCAACCCATCCATCTCGCAAATCCACAGACTAGCTCCTAATTGCTTATTGAACAGAGCGCAAGATCTTTGACCAAGCATTCAAGGGCAAACACCATCTGACATAAGCCTGCATCTAAAACTAATTTCTCACTTTTCCTCTCCAAACAATCCTGTTGCTCATTCCTTTGCAATTATATTTATGTTTAAGGCTCTCCAAGGCTTTAGCCATGCCATCTCCCCCTGTATGATTCCCCAGATCCATGCATTCCCTGGCACCTAGTGAAATAAAATACTTCCTAACGGAATAGATGGATGGATTTCATCTCTGCTTTTCTTCAATCCTAACTTTTATATGAAGTTTTTACTTTACCAACACATTTTTCATTTCTCTAGCCTTTATTTGAATCCTAGACCACTAGTCTTTATCTAGTATTTGACACTCAGCATATGCTGACTTTTATTCATTATTAATTAATTAAATTGATGAGCAATTTTTGTGTGGCTTTTATATGCCAGTCACCACACTAGGTACCAGAGATAAAGACAAATGAATTTCTTGTCCCCTTATGGAGTTTTCACTGTAGTTGAGATGAAAAAAAAATTACCAGTCATTGCTATAATAGATATACCCAGGGAATGTGGTGTGAGATTATCAGGAACATCTGGAGGAGGAGGATTCAATAACATCTGGGGTAGGGGCTCAGGAAATGTTCACACGAGCTGATGATGCTTGAACTGAAGGGTGTTTTATCCCTGTGCATCATTCCTCTCCATGTCTATTTGGACAGGAATTTTATTTTGCCCAGGTTTTCACATCTTGTAATAATATTCAGCCTTTGAATTTTTGAGCTGCTTTACCACAATTAAGAAGTTTCATACCTTTATCTCAGTTAATTCTCACAAGATTCAACTGACATAGGCAAGATAAGTAGAGGAGACCACAGGCCCGTACACATGCAGGTTAGTGATCAGTGTGCATTTTGAGTGGTTTTTTTGATCCCCCTGGAGACCTTTCAATATCACTGGACGGTTTGAAGAGATGAGATTACTTGGGGGAGATGGGCATTTTCTAATCTGCCTTTAATAGTCCTGAGCTGAATCAGCTCCTCCTTCCCTTATGGCCAATCCAGCTCTTTGTTTTGGAAGGATAAAAATCATGATGCATAGTTGTAAAAGACACTTAGCAAATCCACCTTTAAGGGATATCTGGGGGTAGGGTTTTAAATGCATTTTTAGGAAGTCATGTGATAGGAGTATTGTCAGCTTCAGCAGAAAACTGAGGTCTTCCCAGGGGTAAGAAAGTAGAGACATGGATGCTGACAAAAAGGACCAGTATCAAAGAGCTTCAAGTCTGAAAATAAAAGTTAGCCAGGCATGGTAGCACATGCTTGTAATTCCAGTACTTGGGAAGCTGAAACAGGAGGATCGCAGGTTAGGGGACAGCCTCAGCAATTTAGGGAGACTCTCAGCAACTTAGAGAGATCCTGTTGTTTCAACAATAAAAAAATAAAAGAGGGGGTCTGGGGATGTAGCTCAAAGGTAGAATGCTCCTGGGTTCAATCCCCAGTATCAAAAAATAAAATAATAAAATGAATAGAAGTTAAATTATAATGAGTGTAGGTGAGAGAGCTCTCCTGCTAAAATAACTTTCCTTCTAAATGTCAGGTGGCCCCTCCCTCACTTCTGCTAGCAGAGTTTTTCTTGTCTTCAGGAAAGTGCTATTTAAATATGGTAGAAATATGTTCCTGGATCATAAAAGAAAGAAAGGGGGGAAAAAAAAACAGCCTCAAGTTGCAGCATAGTGAAAGTCTATAATCCCAGCACTTTTCTCCAGCTCTCAGGATCTAATCCTTGAAGCTACTTGGTGAAACTCAAAGATTACATGGTAACTTGACTAATAATTTAAGAGCTGCCAAGAGAAAAAATATAGCCCACCCTTCTTCTAAAGAAAGATCCATGAGTCATAGGCCTAAAAGCTCCAGTCTTTAAGCTGCAAATGTAGAAGCACTGAGCAGAAAATACCCAAATTCCTTTAAAACAAAAATAAACCTGATATGTGAAAGGCACAAAGATTTGTTGCTATCACTCACCCATGGAAGGTCCTGGCCTACTCCTGAATCTGGGATGGGGTAAACTGGGCTTTTCCATCATAAGGGGGGCAAGTTTCTTGAACAAAGGGCCATGAAAATATTAGTTTTCCTTTGTTCATGTTTCTTGTGTGGGTTTTTTTTATTATTATTCAAGAGACCATTCAACAAACACAAAGCTTTGGATTCTTAAAATATGAGACTTGTTTGTCGCAGTAGGTTTGCTTCTTTAGAAAGTGGATTCAGGTCTTATGTTGCAAAGTAATGCAACCTCCTGCCAAAATATGTGCATGCGTGTTAAGAATTCACTTATTCATTGTAGTTTGTTACTGGTGTAAATTGTGCCATTTTATCCCTGAATTGAGAAGGATAGACTAGAGCATATTGTGGGATTAAGAACATGGGTGTTGAGGTTAGTCAGATTTGGGTTTGAGTCCCTGCCAATCTGATCCCCACCTCCATGACTTCAAGCAAGTTTTTGAATCTATCTAAGAATTACTTTCTTCATCTGTAAAAAGGTAATGTGCCTATGGTATGGAATTGCAAAGAGGATTAAATGAGATAATGTATATAAAGCCCTGAGGAGGGTGCTTGGCATATCACCAGCACTCAAGAAATAGAAGGTGTTATTTTTACTACTATTGCTATTTCAACCATCATCTAAATACCACAGAGTCTTATTGAATTCACACTCTGATCTAAGACTAGACTCCTTTTATGCCTCTAGTGATAGTTTATTGGTTCTTGTCAGTGTGCCGAGCACAGGAAGTGCTTTGATCAGGAGAATTAGGCGTCCCCAGGCTCTGTGTATGCTCCAGGGCATTGTGTGGCTCTCTGTTGCAGGAGACTAACAAGAGAGATGGACACATTGAAGCACGTCTGTTAGGACCACTGCAGGGCAGGGTATTGAAGTCACACACAGAACAGTGAGAAAGGTGAGGCTGTTTAGCTGAGAGAGGACTTAGGAAGAATGATGTAGCCCCTTTCAAACATATTAAGAACAATAGTAGCAAATAGGGAATTGGACTATGCTATGGCTAAATACAGAATGTCCCGGAAGAGCTCATGTTTTAATGTTCAGAGTCAATGTCATTAAGTCTTAAGGGTTGTAATTGCACCAGTGGATACATCCATTGTAATGGATTTACTGGGTGGTGACCTAGGCACGTGGGGTGTGGCTGGAAGAGGTGGGCCCCTGGGGGCGTGGCCTGGGGGCTTGGCCTGAGGGACAGCTCTTGGGTCTTTGAATCCCCTTGCTTGCTCGCTCTCTGGCTTCAGGCCTCGCGATGTGAGAGCAGAGCCTTTGCTCTCTACATTTCGCTGCTTCCCCCCACCAGCCCTGAGCTCCACTGACTAGGCCTGACCTAGGCTGGATGCTGGAGTTTCCAAACACTGTCAGCAAATAAGTCTTCCTTCTTCTATGTTGTGTGATCAGTTGTTTTGGATTATAGGCATGAGAATGTTGACCAAGACAGAAATGATCAGAGTTTCCTAGTCTCAGTGACACTAACATGATGGGCTTGATAATCCTTTGTCTCAGAGGCTTGTGCTATGCATTTTATGATTTGTTGTGGTATCCATGGTTTCTATGCTTTACATTTCAGTCACGATTTTGGTGGTTGTAATAACCATAAATGTCTCCAGACTTTGCCAAATGTTTTCTGGGGGCCAACGTAATCCCTCCCTTGGGTTTGAGAACCAGTGGGCTAGGTCAATCATGTAGAAAAGGGGAGAACTATGACCAGTTTATGGAAATGCCCATGAAGACAGTATTTGTTCACCTCAAGGAAAATTCAATTACTATCTAGTAAGTTTCTACAGCTGAACAGACATGCCAAAAAGCAGTAAGCTTCTGATCCCTGAAGGCAACCTAGCAAAGGCTGACAGATTGCTGGGATTTTTCTAAACAAAGTAGCTATTTTTAGAAGATTGTTGGTCTTTATTATTGCAGTATTCCTTGTACCCTCAAACCAGGTTCTTTAAGAAATGAATTTCTGTGAGCCCAGTAGGTCTAGCTCATCTTCAGCATAGAGTTTTAAGGAAAGAACTAACTCCAGGGAAGATATCAAAACTATGGTCTCCGATTCACTACTACTTATGAATTTCTAAACCTTGCTGGGTCTCTGAATCTCAGGTGTTTTATCTCATTCAAATCTGATATTCTGAGGTTCTGATGTTGTTTTCTAACAATGATGTCAAACCTTAGACTTCCTCTGTCACTGCTCCTCTTTTATAATTAACAGTGTAACTGATTCACTGGAGGAACTCTCATGTACTCAGATCTAGAGATTCTGTTTGCTGAGGTACTTAGCTCTTATAGTCAGAAGGAAAAGAGTCAGAAGAGATCTCGTCAGTTTTGGATGAGATATAGGTATTACTTTTCACAAATAAATAAAGAACATGGTTGAGCTTCAAACTGTTTTCTGCACACAAAAAAAATAAAACATGATTTTTTGCTCATAGAAGGTAATCAGTATATAGCAATTGGGTTCAACAAAATTAACATAACCTTCTATGAAGTGGATTTTATTCCTAGTAATTTAACATTTACATTGACTATTAGAACACTATTAATGCCAATAAATTCCATGAATTCCAACTACTTTAAGTTTGGGCACTTTTTACTAACAGGATTATATTATCACAGGTCCTGCTCACTCTATGGCTCTCTGCCTGAGTCCTTATCAAATTTACATATATATCTATATAAATCTGTCCATTGCAAAGGCAATAAACTGATTTTGAAAGAGGATGTGCTCTAACAGTCAGGTCCATGATAGTCTCTTCCAAATGAATTAACTATAACATCTTCTGTCTAATACATGTCTATTTCTGTGTTCTAGCGATATGCCCTATCTACTATCATACTTCAGGAGGATCAGATTAATACACAGGAGGCAGAACCAATCCAAACACAAATGGGCTGGGGGTGAAAAAGAGAGCATGACAAGAGGAAGATAGCACTTGAACTTCTCAAGCAAGGATGACATTCATTCTTGTAATAGATGGTCCATTAGCTTTCTTAAAGTGAGTGTATTAGTTTGGATACCTTAGGTTATGATGTCAAACAATGCCCAAATTTTAATGGCTTAACAGTAAAGGTTATTTCTGATTCATATCCATTGTGGGTCTAATTTAGTATTGCTCTTTGTTTTCTTCATTCTAAGACCCAGGCTGACAGAGCAATTCCTATTTGAAACATTACTGGTCACTGAGTAGAGGGAAAAACAGAGAATGGTGACTATACATTGTCTCTTAAAGCTTCTTCTTATCAGTGACACCAACCACTTCCCACACATTATATCAACTGTAGCAGGTCACATGGCCAAGCTCCATCAGCAGGGGAGAGAAATGTAATTCCCCTCCAAGAAGGGGCCATGAATATTTGTGAACAAGAATACAAACTTCAGTGACCCCTCCCCCTTCTTTTGTAGAATTAATCACTACTCATAAGTCAGCTAAGTGATATAAGCTTGAAAAAATGGAAGCATACCTGTGAGTGCCTATACATGGGTGGAGAATTTGTACCGACACTTCTTCGTCTGATGACCTCCTTTTTCTCCTGCAGAGTTGGATTGGGACTCTGAAGCCCTGTCATCTTGCTCAGAGCCCCCTGCTAACTTTAGGAGAGAATGCACCAGCTGTGTCCCCTGACGGAGTGAGGATGGCAGCTGTTAACTGAAACACCATGTTTTCTCGTGTAGTTTCCTTGTCATTGCATCTCGGGATGTGTGGCCACCTTGCTAACTAACCACTTGTAGAGGCATTTAAAAATCCATGTGTCTGGCCTTATTACGGCAAGACCATTCCACGGGAGCTGAGCGCGAGCATGTGGCACTGATGAGCTGCTGTCTGTCTAGTTAGTTTGCTTTTGTGGGCTTCTCTCTCTTCCCAGTCCCCATTGCTTATGACATGTGTGTGGTTGAGATGGTGTCAGAGTGAAAAGCTCTCATTGACTGGAAGGAGGAAAAACAGGCAAATATGGGATGTGAATTGTCTGCATAAATCTCCTATGTTGCCTTAACCCCTTGCACAGCAATAAAACAGCTCTTCCAGTTGTTCTCTTCATTGTGCATCGGGACATGAATTTGTTGATTTCTTTCCTCAGTGTCATAAAACAGCACGCCTCCTAAGTGTTAGATAAGATGCTATTCTGCAAAAGCTCTTAAGTATCCCCCCAAAACAAACTCAGAACTTGTAAGACTCCATGGTGTCAAATGCTAAATGGCCTCTTGTTTGGGCAACCAGAGGACATATTTAGTCTTGAAGTCATCATCTATAATCTACTAAATTCATGATTTTGTGATATGATTAAGCATGCTCTTCTCTGCAATGGCCTAAATGTAAGGTAATGCA
>PVLC010016822.1:0-34845 GCA_004027655.1 Graphiurus murinus
CCGCCAGGCGCGCCCTCAGATCCAAACGTCAGTGCAGCTCTCCCGGGGAAAACTCGGTCGCACTTAGCACCGCTCTCCCTGGTCGATTTTGCTAAATGACTTAGGCTCTAAAGCGAAGGGAGTGCACGATAAAAGAGTAAATGTTAGGAGAAGGAAAGGCAGACCCCTTCAGGCCCGTGAGTGCAATTTCCAAGGGTGGTCACAGGTGCGCCCTGGGGAAGAGAGGAGGACCCTTCTCAGCAAATTCGTCCACAGGGCACTCCGCAATCCTGCTGGAGTTGTCCTGGTGAACTCTTGGCTTCCTCTTGACATCTCCTGAAAGCCAGGAATCTTTTCATCTCCTCTGTGGGCTGGCCCATATAATAAATGCTAGTGAAAACAGACAAGAGCGCCTAGGACAACCACCTATGTAAAGTGAGCCTTCTACAGGTAGGAAAGGCTGACTCTCTTATGTAAAGCCTTGATAGCACTAGATCAAAGTTTTAATACATTTTGAAGGTGTAGGAGACCAAAGTAAGGAGGCTGCTCACCCACGGGTTGTTGCAAAGGCACTGGGTCATCTACAGCCCATCGGCCACATCGGATTGCCAGTGTTCCCAGAACTGGATGTATCTCCACTCTTCTCCACCCCACTCATCTTCAGCCAGTGGAAGCTCAGGCTTTTGTCACTTGCAGCTGTTAATCAACTTTGACACTATGCTGTTTCTAAGTCCAGCGAAGCATTTGGGAAGAAAATAGCTGTTTCTGGAAATTCCACCCTGCCATTGTGAACTACTTTTTTAAAAATCGAAAAACAGCCTAGTGTGGTGGTGCACGCTTGTAATCCCAGTACTTGGGAGGCTCAGACTGGAGGATCAGGGTTCGCAGCCAGCCTCAGCTACTTAGTGAGGCCCTCTTCAACTCAGTGAGACCCTGTTTCAAAATAAAGAATAAAAAGAGGGCTAGG
This sequence comes from Graphiurus murinus, assembly GCA_004027655.1. Lineage (NCBI taxonomy): Eukaryota > Metazoa > Chordata > Mammalia > Rodentia > Gliridae > Graphiurus > Graphiurus murinus. The sequence goes on from PVLC010016822.1 coordinate 947, forward strand.
AGTGTAGCTCGGAAGTAGAATGTCCCTAGGTTCAATCTCCAGTACCCAAAAAAAAAAAAAAAATCGAAAAATGCTTTTCACTTTATAAGTGTGTATATGATGCACTAGGAAAAAAATGAATTGAAAGTCTTGTACTGTGCTCATGAGAAAGCTTTACCTGTTTATCCTTATTTTCCAGTAGAATTGTGTTTTTGTTTTTCCTCTATGAATAGTAACCCTGTATGATGTGGAAATTAGTCCTGATGAAGAATTTCACAAAAATAGCTATGATGCTTCAGATGCTGGTGTGACATCATGGAATTTGGGGTCATTTCTATAACTTTAGGAATGAAGGATGTCAACTCAGTAATCCCCAGTTACATTCTCAAATTCTCAAAAGCTGTTTTTGAAAGCACTTTGTAAAAGCACCCTGTCTTTTGCTTTTATAAGTCAGGACCAGCCAAAATAATTTTTTCCCATTTTCTTTGAGATTATGTAGGCCAAGTTGGGCTTGGAGCGCACATTTCTGCTTGAATTATAAACTGCTGAACAACGGAGTTTGATGGAGGTGCTGACACTGCATTAGCCTTAGTGTTGCAAATATGAAGCTATAATTTTCCTAGTTGAATGGAAAACCTAAAGGCACTGCTTTTTTTTTTTTTTTTTTTCTTATGGCTTGAAAACCTGAAATAATATTCAGCTCTCTTGATCCTACTCAAACAATATAATTTCAATAAATCTTATGTACTAAAAGAAAGAATTTGAACTCAAAGCAATATGTAGGTTTTGCTACAAAAGACAACTCAATTTTCTTCAGTTTGTTGGCATATGTTTTCTTATTGCAGGAGAAGGTAGATGCCCTGTCTCCTGATTTTTTTTTTTCCTCAGCTTGGTTTTGTGTCTGATTAAAAAAAAAAAAAAAAACTACCCAGATTAAATTAACAGTCCAATGCTCAGAGACATGTCCTAACCATAGGTGTAATAGACTCTGAATTTGGGTTAAAGATGACTGTGGATATGTGAAGTCTTTATTAACAGGGTTTAGCAAAGTTCCCTGCATATGATGTATGCTCAAAAATGTTACCATTTTAGTTCATAGAAAAATATTTTTCCCAGTTTTTACTCCTGCACAGGTATATATGGTTGAAGATATGTGTTGAGGACAGGAGACAAGGAAATAATGTATCCAATCTTCCACAAACTCAGTTTTTAGAATTAACTCATTGAAGAATGCAGATCAGCAACAGCTGTAAGTGTAGGTTTATACTAGTCTACACTAGTCTTTAACACTAATAAGTAAGTGCACAAATTGGTTTTAGTGAATTTATTTTGTATCACTATTTGGGTTGTCCTTTCTAGCTGGAATAATTGTCAGTTTTTAAGTCCATGTTAGTTGGTTTAAACCATAAAATGATAACAAGTGATGCAAGGTTGTCTATTACTAAACATTAAATGATCAGATAAAGACTAGAGATCCAGAAGATAAATATGGGAGGGATAGGGTAGTTAGGAGGTACTTTGCAGAAATTTATCTTTATCTGGGCCCTAACTATTGGTAGAATTTGGACAGGTAGAATAAAGGAGGACAATTATTTTAGATAAGGAGACCCAATATGTGCCTTAAATAAGTTTTGCTGGTGTTGCTCTAGTCTAAGAATTTTTTTAGTCATTTCTGTATATGTGTGTGTGTGTGTGTGTGTGTGTGTGTGTGTGTGTGTGTGTGTACACATACATATATGCTTTTATTGGTGCATTGTAGTCTCACATCATAATGTAGTTTAGAGTGATAGGGACACACATGCGCACAGCACTTGGTAAGCTTCCTCCCCGGGGTCCCCCGTCCCCACTCCTTCCCTTCCCCATATAGGATATTGAGGTTGGTATATGGCAGATAATGCTGGGAGAAGAAAGATAACAATAAATTTGTTCATAACAATTTATAAAAAATTTTCAGAATTTTTCAAACAGCATAGCCATACCTTCCAGGAGTCTACAGATTTCACAAACCCTATCCTTAACTAATGTCACATGGCTGCAAAATGACTGGCTTATATGTTTCAACTGGAATTATATGTAATGATCAAAACTTCTGTATCAACACAAGAGGAAAAAATCTTTTATATCAGTGTAGAGAATATTCACAGACAAGATATATTTTTTTCTTCTTTTCCTTTAAGATATTATATAATTGTTGTCCTCAAACATGTTTTTAATAATACTAGGATTCCCTGAGAGTTTATTTGGGTTGCTTTAGGTATCTCACCAGTAGCATTTGGTTTGGGGCTTTGTTAATTTTAATCATTAAATGCTTTCATATTTTCAGAGTATCTGAGAATAGAAGTTATTTTCATTTCTTCCTAAAGTCTCATTTTTATGTTATAGCAAAAAGGCAGCCATAACTTGTGAAACTAACTATTGACAGGACCAGGTATTCAGTTTCCTTACTGCGACCCACCACAGAAAACATTAAAAGCACAGTAAAACATTTGTGGCAACTCAGATGCCCCTGAACACAGCCTGACTCACCCCTCCTGTATTCATTGATTTCACTTTGTGATGATTATTTCAGGCCTCTAGTATCTAAGTTAAATGGCCAGATACCCTCATTGTCATTGCCTAATGTTTATCAAGGTTTTACTTCTTCATTAAGCCTTAAACTCTTCTTTAATATAAATAACTACATATTTTAAAATATTGGGAAACATCTGCTGCAATATGAAGTCCTTACTGAGACACACAGATCTTGCACCCACCTTCTACAAATTAGTTCTCAATGTATGCTTTCCCCTTTTCATATAAGGAATAACATTTGCATGCTATTAGCTTCTAGAGACCAAAAACATACAGCAGTATGATACATGATACTGTCCTTTACAGTACTCATTCAGAGATGGAGACTCTCAGGGTGCTTAGAATCCTCAGCCCCTTTTACAAAACTGAAAATCAAAGAGTTTCCATATCTGGCACAAAACATGTAGTGATTTGGCATATCAAAACCAGGCCTGGGAGAGGGAATGAGGTGAGAATTGGGGAAGGGTTAAATGAGAGATGTATGCATGTATGCTTCTACCAGCTTGTACCTAACAAAGATGTATGATTAAACTGCACCAATTAAAAAAAAAAAAAAAAAAAAAAGCCTGCCAGACATGGTGGTGCATGCCTATAACCCCAATATTTGGGAGTCTGAAACAAGAGGATCACAGGTTCAAGACCAGCCTTGGCAATGTAGCAAGACTCTCAGCAACCTAGTGAGACCCTATTTCAAAACAAAAATTAAAAAGGGGTGGGGTATAGCTCAGGGGTGGAATACTCCTGAGTTCAAGTCTCAGTACCATAAAAGAAAAGAAAAAGAATCAGATCCTAGATTTTCTCACTAGTTTATACTTCCTCCTTAATAAAATTGTAAGTGTGATAATCATAGCATTTTATGTAGACCTTCCAATTTTATACAAAATTTTACATGTTTAATTTCTTATGTCAACCTTCAACGGTACTATGAGGTAGGTATTATGAGAGTAGAAAGAGTTATTTAAGAAATGTTCATTGAAACTTATTTGATTAATACTTAAACTTAAGATCAACATATTTTTAAAACCAACAAATACAAAAAGAATACTTATTTTATCTGAAACATCAAGTTTAATTTTTTTTTTGGCGGTACTGGGGATTGAACCTAGAAATATTCTATCTCCAACCTACATCCCCAACCCTTTTTGTTTTATTTTTTTATATTGAAGAACATCTCGTTAAGTTGCTGAGACTGTCCTCAAACCTGCAGTCATCTTTCCCAGTCTCCCAAATGCTAAAAAGTGTATGTCACTATGCCTGGTCAAACTTCATCTTTAATAAATCTCTTATCCTATGACTTTTACATTTATTGGAGAGAGAGAGAGACTATAACATTTTTTATATTCAACTCTTAGGCTTCTACCTGAGGTCATCTAAGCAGGACAAATAGAAATATTTGAGTTTGTAACTCAATGTTCTATCTGTAAAACATGTAAATTATTGATTATGAAAAAGTTATTTTTGACTTTCCAAAAAAGCATAGAAATGTCATTTCTTCTGCTACCTTGAAGTATGCCACATTCCCTGGTTGTACCAGAAAAAAAAAAAAAAAAAAAACACTTGGCTCATTGAAGTCTCAGGCTACCTCTGTCTCTCCATGGCGCTATAATTTTCAGTCAATAAAACTCATCTGTAAGCTACTGGTCTTATTTTTTCCAAATATCTAGCCTGCATCTAAGTCCTCTTGATTTTTCCTTTAACGTTTCTCATTTTTGTCTCTTCCTCTCTAATCTATTTTCCTTCATTAGAGACCAAACCTATATCTTCTGATCCCTGAATTTTTAAAAGAACCCTTTGCTTCTACTCACCGTAGAATTGCCCATTTCTCTTTGTCGAACTGCCTACATTTTCTAAATTTATCTTTCCCAAACACTGCTTGCACCATGTTAAATTCCAGCTCAAAAACTGCCAGCAACCATTTATAATCACTTTCAACAAAGTCTAATCAGACTGCTTTCTTCAGACCTTGCTAATAAGACTCCATCTGGTCATCAAATTGAATTGCTACAGGCAAGACAGCCCGCCCCCCACCCCCTTGCTGTAGCACTCACACATCAAGAAGGCTGTGAGCTGCAGCAGAAAGCAGCTAGGGGTAGCCAGATAGAGGTATTGAATCCTGATTCTCAGCTGTAGATCCAGTGACCTAGAGCAACTTGCCTGCCCTTTCTGAATCATTCTCCCCATTTGTCAGATGGAGATAATAATATTGTCTACTTCAAAGGCTTGCTGTGAATGTAAAATGATATTTATTTAATTTAATATATTTTTATTGGTGCATTGTAATTATACATCATGATGAGGTTCAGAGTGGTAGAAATGCACATGCACACAGCAGTTGGTATGTTTCCTTCCAGATCAATCTATAGCATTTGGCATATAATAGGCCTTCAGTAAATGAGTTCTCCCTGCTTTCGCTAACATTAGGCTCCTTGCTGGAAATGGTCTTCCATCTTTCTGCTCCTTGTCCTATGGATTCTTTGGAGCCCTTATAAAGCATACCTTGCCTAACAACCCTAACCCAGACATAGCTTTCACTAAACGTGGGTATAGGCTCCATCTTATAACTTAGTACTTGGTTACAGATGCCTTGGGTTATCTGATTTCATTTCATGTTTTGTAGAGCAGAAGCTGCTGGAAATCACATATTATACTCCATAGATAGATAGATAGATAGATAGATAGATAGATAGATATAAAATCTCCCCACCATAGTGAGCATGGATGGTTTTAGGTTCATGGTATGCATGCAAACCATATATAGAATTAATTTGCTGATTTACCTTGAAACTCTAAGTAACCTGTATTATGGAAGGGCTTTAAGATGTATCCATTTCACTTTGCAGAGGTATTTCATCTGCCAACCGAGAGGCATTCAAGTTCTTTAGAACATTTAGTTTGCAGTCTCTCCTTTAGTTGAAGAATAATATTTTTCTCCTATTAAATGCCGCTTGGTGACAATAGCTGAGCTGTGCATACTTGGAAAAATAGCAATAAAGGTTCCTAGAGCCTTGAACAAAGCTTGCAATTCTTATAAAGGTTTGGAAAGTGGATATGGGTATATTAAGGTGGATAATTTATATATATATATATATATATTCATATCCAAGAGCTCTTAAATAAGTTGTAAAATCTATAGATACTAGGATGATGATGATAAACTGAGTCTAAGTAGGTTTTGAGGGAAAAAAATGTTCAGTTGAACTGAAGTGCTTGAAACCATTTTAAGTGTAGTTTATCAAAGAGGAAAATGCATTTTATTGGACAGAACCCTTGAGCAATTTTTGAGAGGCAGTGAAGGGTTTTTCAACTTTTTTGATCTTAAACAGTAAGCTATTTCTCATGTTAATGTGTATTTAAGACTTACTGGAAATACTCATAATATGAGCTGAAGACTGATGTCTGGCAGAAAGCGTATTTCTGAAATTGGGTTGGTTTTTATTACTATATTTTCTGAAATATGCTTTCATTGATATTTACAAAACAAATTGCCAGTTCACACAAAGGTTGTTTTAATAAAAGCCAACGCAAACAACTAGTTGCTAGGAAGAATGTTAAGAAGGAAATGGACTTTTCATAACCTCACATTATAATTTCTCTCTTTTTGGACAAAAATGTATTATTCGAATGAGTTTGGAACTGAAGGGAATTAGTGTGTCAAAATATCCACCTCGATGTTATATGTGATCATTTTTATTGCAAGTGAAAAATATTAAACATAAGTAAAATGGAAGTATTGCCAACATGAGCCTGGCACCATCCTAGGAAAATGTTAGTTAAGAAGTGGTGAATGTTGACCATGGTTCAGCTCTGGCCATAGAAACCATCATTGGCTCCCAGTTCCAACAGCATAAAATCCAAGGTGTTCTGCCCAGCTTTCACAGCCCTACCCAATGTGACCTTTCTCTGCCCATCCATCTTCATCCCCCTCTACTCCAGGCCAGAGGTCTCTGTGATATCCTCAGGTACAGACTGTCTATACCCGTGCAATTTCCTGGCCTGAAGATCTCCCTGCCTCCATCCAAGTCTTTCTCATTAAAATCCTTCCCGGTATCCTCCAGGAAACAGCATAAGTAACACCATTCTGGTCCTCAATGACTTTCCTCCTTTCACTAAACTTAACTGCAGTGATTGTTACACTCAATTGTTACCTTCTGTGAGTTGTTGCCCAACAATTTCAATATCAGTGTCATCTACTGTATCTACATTCTCATGAGCACTGCAAATACCTGGAGGAGTGCAAAAGTTGATTATTTCAAGTTGCCTCCTTCCTGCCTATAGTCCCTAACAGTGATAAGCATGTAGTGGTCCTCAACAAATACCTACTGGATTAAGCCCGCTGTGTATGTGTTACTGCCTTAGCCTCCTGGCCCATTTCCACTATAGAGCTCCTGACCCACTGGTAACAAGTTGAAGATGACCTGCAAATCTTAGTTGCTATAAAACAGGGTTGGTGATTTTTTTTTAGTTAGTTTTCCCATCACCGTGACTAAAACACCTAACATGGACAGCACAGAGGCTTATCTGGGCTCACAGTTTCCAAGGTAAAGTCCAGGAACTGCCAACTCCAAGGCAGACATCACTGCAGCATGGCGGGTGACAAAGGCCAGGAACTCATCCCACGGCAGCCAGAAGAGGAAGAGGCCAGTGGCACACATAGTGGCCAAGGGCACGCCCCCAGGGGACCTAGCTGCCTAATTACCACCCAGTAAATCCAGTCAAATTATTAAGCCTTCAGTTGACTTACCCACTGATGAAAACAGAACCCTGATTCAATGACTTCACCTCTGAATATTGTCGCATTGTCAGTAATGAGCTTTTCATTCTGAGGGACATTTTATTTCTAAACCATAACAGTGGTCATATCTCCCTTGAAGACATTAAAAACATTGTCAAGAGGACCTACAGGCAGCCAGCACGTAGTAACTGAAATTTCACACATCCAAATCCAAACTCTGCATTTCCCTGTCCATCTTACTTTGTATCGCGTCTTTACCTTCTCATTGAAAGGTGTTGTGGTTTACCAAGACAGTAAGTAGGGCCCCAAACCTCACGTTCGTTGTCTTTTCCTCAATTGATTACACTCCATAATCAATTCTCCAGTATTTCCTCTGTTGACCCTACCTCCAAAATGTAGCTAAGATCTGCCTTCATGGCACCACCCACTGCTACACCCTAATCCAAGCTACAACTATGCCTTGCCCAAGCTACCAAATAGCTCAAGAGATTTAGAACTTAATCCCTTTCTCCCATTCTTGCAGACTTGAAGTCTAGCCTCCATATAGCAACTGCAGTGGTTCTTTTGATACATTTGTCCTATTTAAACTGCTCTCCCATGGCCTAACAGACTGTGCTCCCAGCCTCGGAGGACCGCTGGACTTCACCTTTTGTCTCCTGTGATGCACCCTCCCACTCAGCCCACATGGGCCTTTCTGCTGATCCCCAAACCCATCAGGAAGCACGTCACCACCTTAGAATCTTTGCTTTTGCTCTGCCCTCTACCTGGAATAACCCTTCCTGGGATGGTCATTTCCACTCTTCCTTCAGTGTTCGGTTCAAATGTCACCTCCCCTGACTACCCTGTCTGAACTACAGTACGCTCTCTAGCCACATTCCCTGGATCAGTTCCTCACCTTCGACTTTACAGTTACCTTACGATTCTCTATCTCCTGTGTGAATGTAAGCTCCATAAGGGCAGGGATTTGTTTTGATTCCTGACATACCGCCAGCACCTAAAAGTGCCTGGCATGTGGAGGAATTCAGATACATTTGCTGCGTGAAGAAATAGTAGGTGCTCAGTAAGGAGGAACTCTGAGTGCTAGTATTATAACTATATTTCTAAGAATGGTGTGAAAGTCAGTGTATGAAAGTGTATGGAACGCCATTATAAATATTTACAATTATTTATAGCCTGGTATAAATATAAATATTTAAAATTATTATTTCTCATATGGATGTTATGTATGTGTATATATATATATATATATATATATATATATATATATATATATATCAAACAACATATTCAAAATTAAATTAGTCTCTCCCACCAGCCTCTACCTCCTTCTTGTGCTGTCTTGGATACTGTGAGTGTTCTGTTTAGTGAAGTCCGAAAGTATCCTTGAACCTCCCCTTCCAATATCACATTAATAGGCAATTCCAATTGCTGCTGCTTCTCTTGTTTCTAGTCCTTCCTTTCTACCTCTTCTAATTTCTAACAAGCACCATCACAATGGCCTTCTAACCTCTCCCCTGGCCTGCCTTCATCCAGTGGTGAATGTTCAAAATATTTTAATAGCTACCAGAGTCCTATGTCAATCAATTAAATAAAATTTTCTAACCCTCATAATGCTATCTGGCATTTATATGTGTATTTTTTCTTTATTATCAATTAAGTCACAATGTTATGCCTTAGAATGTCATATTTAAGTAATCTTTAAATTTTATTTACAAAATTGATTTGCAAATTTTATATCATATATAATTATATATTTTATAAATGTAACATAAATAATTTTATGTTTTTCATCACTCTACATTTATTTTATTATAAAACAATGGTTAAAGTTGAAAGACATTAATTTAATGTATTTTTCATCTTTGTCATCAAATAATAATCCCATTTCTGTACAATTTATTAGAAATCAAATAGTATTTCTTTGAGAATTGATACTTTATTTTGTTTTGTTTTGAATTGTACCTTTTATTTCTTTGTTTTTATATATCCTCTGCTTTTTTTCATAGTTAGTTTTACTAATTTTATATGGGCAACATATTTACATTTTTCCTGGTAACTTTAAATAACCTATTGACATTCTGTTAGAATATTTCACTAAGGCAAAATCCCTAAAAATATTTCATTTTTCAAATGCTCAGCAACTCTCAGTTTCTACTTCTCAGTAAAAGTGATACTGGAGGCTAGCATCACCTCTGCACGGTGATAGTGGTCATAACTCTATGGAATGCTCATCAGGGGCCCAATAATTTTCTAATGTTTAATTTCCACCTTGTTTTAGGTGAATTATTTAATTATGTCATGTTTGATAATAAGTAGAAAATTTATCAGGAAAATACTTACATTGGTTTAGCTGATTTACATCTTTTATTTTGCCATTTAGATATATTGAATATAGTGAGTTGGAACAAAACAAAACACCTGGAGCTTTTTTCTAAAATTGCTCTCTGTAGCCAGGTGTGGTGGCACACACTTGTAATCCCAGCATTTGGGAGGCTGAGACAGGAGGATCTGGGTTCGAGGCCAGACTCAGCTACCTAGCGAGGCTCTCCGCAACTTAATGAGACCCTGTTTCAAAATAAAGAATAAAAAATAGGGCTGGGGATGTAGCTCAGAGGCAGAATGCCCCAAGTTCAACCCCCAGTACCACACACAAAAAAAATAAAGTAAAATTAAATTAAAAAATAAAATAAAATTGCTTTCTGTGTTATCACACTGGACCTGTTTTCATGTAAATATTTCTCATGAAAACCATTTTTCTTGGTAATCAGTGATATATATTGAAGTGTCATGGATACTATCCTAACTCTACCAGATCAACAAAAAACATTTTACTATCTTTGGCACCTTGACTTTTGCATATTAGGCATTATTAAAACACTTTTATATAAAACCTTTGAAGCTTTATCAGTAAGTAGGGATTAAAATTGAACAGCTTTGATTTGAATTTTCCAAAAGATTGCTTTCTCATTTCAGTAAATTCTTTGTCAAAGTCAAAATTATATAAATGTATGTTGTGATGATACCCACACACATACACACGTGCATATATATATATGTATGTGTACACATGTATGTGAATATATATATAGCCTCTTGAAATTTAACTAAATGTTTTATGTCTGATAATGCTTACTTATGTTTAATTGTATACAAATTGTGTTAAAACTAGATATATTTAAAAATGTTTTAATCATTTTGTTAAGATACTTGGATAAAAAGTTATTTCAAATACTTACATGCATAAAATTGATTTATGATGTTCTTTAAGCTTCTTTTGCTAATAATTGTGGAATTTATATATTGAAAACATGATAGCTACTTTTTTAAAGTATATATCCTGTTCAAGTTTTAATGACACAAACCTCGAGTTACATGTGTGTGTGCTCAGGATTGAACCCAGGGCCTTATGCGTGCTAGATAAGCATTCTATCACTGAGCCCACTCCGAGCCCTTTCATTAAACATTTATAGCATTAGCAATAATAAGTTAACTTTTTATGTGACTTAAGTTATTTTTATTTTAGAAATTCAAATTGCTTATTTATGGTGTAATGATTTTTGCATAGTATCAGAACATGCCTCAGATTATGAATGATTTTTTCATCTTTGATCTCCTGAAAATTTTAAATATTTACCTGCTTATGACACTTAAAGGGAACAATAAAAAAATATGTCCAAGCCAGGTGTGGTGGCACATGCTTGTAATCCCAGCATTTGTGAGGCTGAGACCGGAGGATCTGGGTTCGAGGCCAGCCTTAACTACCTAGTGAGGCACTCCGCAACTTAGTGAGACCCTTTAAAAAATAAAGACTAAAAAATAGGGCTGGGGGTATAGCTCAGAGGTAGAATGCCCCTGAGTTCAATCCCCAGCACCGAAGGAAAAAAAAAAAAAAAAAAAAAAATATATATATATATATATATATATATATATATCCATATCCAGAGGTCTCTTTACTGTGGGTTTTCATTTAAGATAAATATTTTATCTGAAATTTGGATATCATATTATATACTAAAAACTACAGACAAGAATTGGACTGAACTATAATTAAAACAAAAGAAAAAAAGACAAGTCAGAAGCACTAGATTGAGAAGGATAATTAACTGGCAATCCTTCAGAAGCCAGGAGTATGCAGGAAGAGTAGCTGCCACTATGACACAGCCAAGACCCACAGAAGCCACAAGGCCAGGGAACCCAGCTGTCAACAACCACAGCAATGTCCTACCATCATCAGCTTGTACTAACAAGCTTACATTAGATCTTACATTCTTAATTTTACCACTTACCATCCTTACTTTTATACCATTCACCAACCAGTACGCATTTCAGGTCTCCACCAGCTTACTACAACCTATGCCTGCCCAGCAACTTTCTATACACTAATATAACTGTGTCATTTCCTGCTTCCATCTCAAGTCTTAGTATTATTTTCTTTCCTTTTTTTTTCTTTTTGCGGTACTAGGGATTGAACTCAGGGGCATTCTACCTCCGAGCTATACCCCGAGACCTATTTTTAATTCTTTATTTTGAAACCAGGTCTCACTAAGTTGCAGAGTGCCTCACTAGGTAGCTGAGGTTGGCTGCGAACCCGGATCCTCCAGTCTCAGCCTCCCAAATGCTGGGATTACAAACCAGTGCCACCATGCCTGGCTTAGTGTTATTTTCTTGGCCCTTCGCAATTTCCCTTGCTCCATCCCTGCCTCATCATCCCTTCCCTGTCCAGAGGCTCATCTCATCAGACAACTACACAATTCAAACCTGCTAGGTAATTTTGTGCTTTGAGATATACAAGATCATTTATATTTGGCATATCCTTACTTCCTTGACACCACCTATTGGTCTTCTTACCCTTCTTTTTTTTGTTTTGTTTTGTTTTAATAAATGAACTTTTTTTATAAATGAATAAATATAAATGAACTTTTTTTTATTAATGAACTTTTTTTTTTTAGGTACTGGGGATTGAACCCAGAGGCATTCTACCTCCAAGCTACACCCCCAGCCCTATTTTATTCTTTGAAACAGGGTCTCACTAAGTTGCAGAGGGCCTCAAAAGTTACTGAGGCTGGCCACAAACATGCAATCCTCCTGTCTTATCCTCCCAAGTACTGGGATTACAAGCATGCATCACCACACCCCGCTACCATTCTTAAAGTTACAAATGTACTTACTCCATGAAACTGTCCCTGACTTGCCATTTCCCATGATCAAGTTGTCACGTTCCCATGAGACTTAATCTATCTTGGTGATGGCAATGAACATGTTTATTAGAGTTCTTACTGGGTCTGTCTTCTTTAAGTGTAAACTTCTCATGGTCAAGAGGTGAATAATAGGATCTTCATGTACCCTCTCTGGAATTTACTACCTGAATATATTCAGTCAGTCTTAAATGGGGGAATGACAAAGCAATTGTCTTCAAATTACCTATACCAATGTCACCCTCCTTTATGTTATTTTTCCTGCCCTCCATAATTTTTCATTTTTTATTGAGATAAGGCAAACAAATAGCAATATTAAACGTACAGTCTAATGAATTTTGGCATATGCATACAATCTATAATCCACTAGCACTATAATGAAGATATGGAGCATTTCATACAGAATCTTCATAAAATCTAAAACCTACTGTGGGATTCCTTATGTCTTTTCCAGTCCATTACTATCTGCCTAAGAATTAACACTATTCTGACTTCTAAGACCATCACTTATTTTACCTTGGCCTTAGCGAATACATAATGTACTCATTTTGTTCAGCCCAAAGCCTGTGAGATTCATGCATGTTGTAGCACATACGCGTAGTGTGTTCTTTTTTATGGCACTGTAGTGCTAGTCCATCATAGGAATGTACCATGAATTTTTTTAATGCATTTTTCTGCAGATTGACATTTGGCTCATTCTCAGTTTGAGATATTGCACACAATCCTGTTATAAAATTCTTGTAAAAGTTTTCCTTTGGACATGTATTCATTTCCTTTATGTTTGTATTAAGAACTAGAAATGCTGGGCCACGGGGCAGCCATAGGGCATAGTTTAGCTTTACTAGCTACTACCTCAGAATTTCCCAAGAGTTACTCTTATTAGTAATATATGTGAAGATGTGTCACTTGTTAGTCTTTTTAATTCCAGTACTTTCTACCATAATATTTCCTCCTCTCCTAAATTTGTTGCGGTTAATCTCCAAGTAAAATTCCTTTTTCTCCATGGCAAATTAAGTTGCCATTCTGTGAATCTTTCCAGCCATTCAGTCCCTTTTTAGGTTAATGGGTAAAACTGGACACAGCTTTCCAGGTGTAAAGACATTCTAGGTGTGTGTGTGTGTATGTGTGTGTGTGTGTGTGTGTGTGTGTGTGTGTGTGTGTGTGTTATTGGTGATTGAACCCAAGGGCATTCTACTTCTGAGCTACACCATCAGCCCTCTTTTATTTTCTGTTTTGAAACAGAGTCTCACTAAGTTGCTAAGGCTGGCCACAAACCTTCAATCCTCTGGTTTCAGCCTCCTAAGCACTGGGATTACAAGGTGCACCATCATACCCAACTTGACATTCTGGTTTTTATAGGTGCTTTCTTGAAATCTTGTGAACTCTCCTTGCCTTGCTTACCTGTGCTCTCAAAACTGTGTCATCATCACACCTCCTTAGGAAGGCAGGTGAAGATGAGGGAGGAGAAACCCATTAGCCTGTGAGTCAGACACTTCCTTTGCTATTTATGTACCTTGATCAAGTCTCCCTATGACAGATTTTATTTTTTGCATTTGCAAAACAAAATGATAAGGCAAAATGGCAACAACAACAACAACAAAAAATCTTGGAGCACGGAACCCTGTACTTGAAGATTTTGCTGTGTAGTTCATTGTTATATAAGAGCAGTTAATGAGTCCCACCCAAGTGTGACCCCCAGAGCACCCCACTGTTAACTCCATACAGAGGAGTGCCCATTTACCCTCACCTTTGTCCTTAAGCCAAATCCTAGCCGTGACAAACATTCCCTCTGCTTCCATGATAACTCAATGTTTTTGGTACAGAAACTTGTGAAATGCCTTCTAAATGTTTAAATAGATTCTCTTCCCAGCTTCCCCTGTCTTCCAACTCTCACCCTCATTTTTCTTTGTGCTTTTCTTATTCATTTCCTGTTAAATGGAATTATAATATGTAGCCTTGGGTAGCACAGAAAATCTAATAATTTCTCAGGCAGCATATGTTGAATGGAAATGGGAAGGAAACTTCCCAAGTCCTTGGTTAAATTAGTTAAGGTTAGGAATATTGAGTTCAATCACCTCTGTCTTCACATCAAATATTTAGGATCCTGAACAAGGATAAAGACACTATTTTTACTTGTTATTGTCATTGTAAAGGCAGAGCATAAAAAATGCTTATTGTTCAAGCATGTCTTATTAATATGGCACCAACCTAAGGAAATGTTTGTGGAAGAAAATGGTTAATTACAGCCATGTTTTTAACTCTTTCTATGGAAACAGCTAGGAATCTATTACTCCTGGTGATGATGTCTCTTTCAATTTAAAGGAATGAGAACTGTTTTGCTGGAGAAGCGTTCTTGTTTAGTCCCTGTTGTGTTCAATAATTAAGAACAATCACATCTAGAGACCAAATATTTTGGTCATGTGGAGCATAATTTGAGGGGACATGAAGTTCATATGGGAACGGGACCCCTGTGCCCTCGCTGTATTCAGAGGACCTCAGCTCATCCTCCAAGGGATGAACCTTATAGAGTTACTTTCACTTATTCAAGGATGATTTCACTGAAAGTTTGTCTCAGCTTCTTTGGCCATATCCTTTCCATTTCTTTATCTTTGTATTGACATCATCATCAGCTCTAATTACTCATATTTTATAGGAGGCTGTGTTCCAGACAAAACAAAGGGGCTAAAAGTTTCCTCTCTAATTTGAATTTTAGCCTCCAGAAAAAGCCGTTAAAGTCTTCTAACTTAATGGGCTTAAGTGAAAGTTTTCATTCACATGAACACACAACTAGAAACCAGTTGTGTTTGACATAATGAGCAATTATGTTTGACAGAGTGTTTTAAGTTAATCCAATAGGAAAGAGTGTTCATTTTGGCTTGGTTTGGGAAAAGTGGGAGCTTGACGTGGCTTCATCAAGTAATTAAATTCAATTGAAAAACATTATTTCCTTCCATGTCAAGCTAAGGTCCTATGTACTGCTTGGAGTATATAGAAAAGAGAGGGTGGGTCAGTGAAAAAAGAACAACACAGTATTACTGCTATCCAGGACCTTACAATATGAGACTACAGACACCAGTGGTTCTAAAAATGTACTCCCTGGACCAGGAGCATCATCCGGTATCACTTGGAAACATACAAGAAATGAAAATTCTCGAACTTCATCCTAGATATATCAAGTCAATCACTGTGTTGCATGTGATGCTCTCAAAATGGAGAAAGCAAAGATAAGACCACAAATGGCTCCACATACTTACCAATTTTGCCATTTTATATTTAAGGTTGTATTTTAAGGTCTATTCGAGTTCACTCTGCTTTATTGCTGTCATGTTATTCATCTTTGCATCCTCCATTTCTAGGACAGCTTCCTAGAAGATCTGGCACTGCCCCAGATAATCTTTGGGTCTCCATAATTTGGAGACCATCTTTTCAGATCTAAAAATCAGAACATGTATCCAAACAAAGAATTTTTTTGTCCTGTCTCCAGATATTAGAGAGAGTATGGAAGTTGCAATTTTGTTGCCAGAATATTGTTATTTATTGGACATTTTATTGAATTTGTGGGCAGATAGAGTTTGTAACCAGGACAGTCTTGTACCCTTGTGTTAATCAGAAGTAGCTTTGGGCATTTTATTTTCTTTGTATTTTGTATTCCTTATGGATGCAGAAATTAAACTCTGTCAGTGGCAGTGAGGTAAGAAAATGATAAATGAGGATACTTGCATTGAACACAAGAAAATGAGGTGTTCACATGACTTCATTACCCAAGCAACTGCCACATGGTGTGAATGGCTCATTAGAAAGAGTACTGGTGGGTTATTTAGTTTTCTTTGTGTAACCAGTACCAAGGCAAAACAAATTCATGGAGTATATCACAATGCCAAGTGGATAAATGATATTTACATTAAATGAAGAAAGGTGGCAAAAACAGAAAGAAGGTCTACCATAGAGTAAGTAAAGAGCTAATACAGAGTCTTGAAAATCTGTCTAAATTTGTAATGTGGAAGATAGTGACTCAGCATTGAAAGGACTTGAGGAAAGTCAAAGAAGACTTCTTGTCTGAGGATGAAGTTGATGAAAGTTCTAGCTTTTAATAGACGATGATGAAAAGAGATCCCCTTTCTTTGGGAGAGTCCCTGATTCCAATTTTACATTTGTGGAGCAATTAGCAGGACTCCTCTTGGCTTTTCTTGGTCTCCTCTGTTAGAAGAATGTCTCTGATATGTAATATTTGTTTGAAAACCCAAAGAAGCTTGTTTCCTTTTGAGGTTTGCCTTACTTTTTATGTTCTGAAGTTCATTTTGGACCTCAGATTTTGCTCCAAGCAATAAAACTGGTTGGATCATACTAACATAATGGAGCTGTAATTTTAGCCAACTGTTGGGGGTGGGGAGATAGTTAAGGTGTGTAGTGGTTTCTGTGGTTTCTCTGTGGAATAGAATTCCCTGCAAAGCTTTTCCATGTGGTGTTTTAATAGCTGTCTTAAAACTCTCTGATGCATGGAGCAAAACTGAATTAGGCTCATGTGCTAGGTTGATGGGATGGGCCAAAGACTTCTCCAAAAAATTAAAGAAAAAAAAATACCAAACAGCCCAAGCCAGAGGCTAGGTGGGGACAAAGAAGATCCTGGGGACATAACCAAATTCAAAATTATAGAAGCAATCACCTCTTCTAACCCATATTTTTGCAGAACTTCCTATGGGAAATTTGAATACTTCTCTTGTCTATATTACCATTTTACTATTACATGATGCTTAATAATTTACAAAATGGCTTTAGGTATATTTGTTCATTGAGGTCTACAACAATCTTTTGAAAACTGTATTATTAGATATGTTGTTTTTTTTAATGAGAAAAGAGTTAGAAAGGTAAACCCAATGTCATTTGGTTAAGACAGAGGCAGAATCTGGGACCACTTCAGAGATCTGCACCTTTATACTAGAACTTCAATAATTTCAATTAGTAAATCATCTTTGTTATTTATGAAGATGGGGAAAACCCAACTGGATCATGTATGCATGCATAGGAAATCTGTTTCTAGACTACTGGTTTTTCATCATTCAGTATCAGACATACACTGTGTTTTCTAAATGTCAAAGGATTGAACTCTTTCTCTAATTCAGATGCTCAGTGATTCAGAACAAACTTCCTTCTAAAGTGCTGAGAGAGACTGATAAAATGCCTCATCCACAGTGGGCCTTCCCTTGCTAAGCATGTATAAAAATTCTCGCTAGTGTGTGGTTTTGGCTGCTGTGTTCAAGAAATGTTTATTGAATGCTACTATATGCCAGATACATGGGTGAAGGAGGAAGTTGTCTAGGTGGTATATGATTCTAGGAAAACCTTTTCCACAGACCCAGCCCACTGCCTAAAATACCACCATTAGTAGAACATCCCTTTGAATTGGTCCAGTAATTGCTAGGATTCCTTTTTGGAAATGCAGATAGCCTGGAGAGAAGAAGCACTTTAAAATGGTCCTAGCCACTAAAGCCTGGGGGTACATTTGCTTATCTAATTAGTAAATCAACTATTAGGACCCTGAGTTGAATAGATAGTGCTGTAGGTAAATTTTATCCTACCCAAGAGAAGGGAGTGGTGGATTTTGAAAGGTCTACAAGGGGCTCTGAGGAATCAGAATACAATTGCAGGCCAGGGAGTTTATCTTAACTGGAGAAAGGGGTGCACTAAGGCTGTCTATCAAATTTAAATTTTATTCTTTTTCTCATGTTTTTATTTTAGGAACTAACCCCATGTGACATCTGTATTTTAGGTCTAGATTCACAAAATTAACCAGATTCATATTTGCAACTGGTAAACAACTGACTCATTTTTGTGCTTTTTAAGCACATAAGCAGATCCCGCTTCAAATGGAAGTTGGTTAGGGTTGCTCCCTTCCCCCATCCTCCGGATGGGCCCCCAGTGCTCACCATCATCTGGGGCAGCCAGTACCGGCTCCTCTGCCTCTGATTGCTGTTTCGTGTTGTTATTACGGTTTTGGTATGGTTGTCGTTAGGGTTGGTTATTATGGGTCTGTTGATGTCTCTGGCAGATTTGCACAGGGCACACAATGACTGAAAGCCGTTCCGGCTGCGCTCTCACATTCTCCCCATAGCTCCCCAAAATGGAACTTCAGGTATTGTGTGTTCATGATTTCAGTCCTCTCTCCCAACGACCTAAACTACTTTAGCAAAAGTCTATCAACAAGCTTATTATTATCAAAGAGAGCATTATTTAACACACTGAGAGTCATTACATTATTTGGTTTTTTAATGGTGTGACTATGGATATTCTGTTGGGTGTTATTTCACCCATCAGCTCTCCACACTTGAAACAGCATGTAAGGAATAACACAAGAGTAGAAGCACCATCCCTCCTAATAATAGCCAGGGTGCAGCTATGATTATATTACTGTTGTTGTTGTTGTTATTATTATTAATATTATTATTGCTTCAATGTGCTGTCTGCAGGGCATTCTGTAGGTTTTCTTATTCAGTCTTCACAACAATCTCAAGAAGGAGGTACTGTCACCATCTTCATTTGTACCTTAGGCCCAGAGGACTCACAACTGGTCCACTGAGATTTGAATCCAGGCAGCCTGCCCTCTGAGCCCAAGCTCTCATACTCACCATGCCACAACAACCTGTGCCTCTCCACGGGGCCACTGTGGTGTGAAGGGACCTTGTCACCTGCAGACAGGGGCTGCGCGGAGGTCTCTGAGCGCAGATGCCTGAGTGGGAATGCAGAGGAATAACCAGGAGGAAAGGACAGCCCTGGAGTAGGCTGCCCCTGTGCCTCTCACAGCGGCCCCTCTGACTTACCATGTTACCTGCTTTTTTCATTTTGTGTGTGTGTGTGTGTGTGTGTATGATACTGGGGATTGAACCCAGGGATGTTCTACCTCTGCACTCCACCCCCAGGCTATATTATTTTTTATTTTGAAACAAGGTCTCATTAAGTTGCTGAGGGTCTCACTAAGTTGCTGAAGCTGGCCTTGAACCTGTGATCCTCCTGTCTCAGTCTCCCAAGTACTGGGATTACAGGAATGTGCCACCATGCCTAGATGTTGCCTGCTTTTCATAGAGTCCAATTTGAAGAATAACGCTGAAGCCTGAGTTGCACGTGAGGCAAATCAGCAGATGCTTAACCAACAATTCACATAGCACATTGCTGCAGAGTGTGTGTTTTGGGGTGGTGGAGGGGTGTATGTGCAAATAGAGGGAGAGAATCTCCTTTGCTCTCCTCTGTATTTTCTCAGAGATAGCCCTGACCTTTGCAGTCAAAATCATCTCTGAGTCATTCTTAAATATGCAGCTCTTCCTGGGGTGGTCCTGGCAAGTGCTTGGTTACCTTTTTCCAGGTGGAGAGCACTGATAGGTAGAATTTACCATTCCCCTAAATAGTCTCACTGTGACAGATGTCCAGTCCTTGAGGCAATTCCCTGGGACAGACTTAGAGCTGTAGGTAGCTGGCTCCAGCACAGCCCTGGATGGAGATCTGAAGATTGGGGAGGAGTGAGCCATTGGCACTGTCAGGACCACAGCCCTTCCCCGGATTCTGGACCTAGACAGCTCAAGTTACCTTCAGCTTCGTCTTCTCTCTCTCCTGTCCCCACCACACCTTGGTATTCTTCCACCATGAATCCAGGTCATGAGAATGCCAAAGATACCTTGAAAGAGAAAGGAACCACAGGACTTGTGGCCTGGCCCTAGCAGATAGGAGGGAAGAGGGAGCAGGTCATCAAAGTGCGCTTTGATAGGAGATGGGAGAGAGTGGGGGAAAAGGGAAAGAGAAGGAGGGAGTGGCCTTGTAGCAATGCTGTGTGTGCATCTGGCTCTTTCTCTCCTATCTGGAGGAGCCGCCTCCTTTCCTTCCCTCTATCTGGTTGCTTGTCTGAGTCACTCTGGAAAACTTGTCTTAGTAGAAGAATGGTTACAGTGCCCAGTTCCCCAAACCCTTGTCACTGACCCTGGTATGAGTCTTGACGGGTCAGATGCAGTGTACACCCCTCCTAAAGAACTTCAGGACTACGGACTACACACCATGCACAGTTTCCTGTCCTGCTCCTTTCTAGTGCTCAATGATCCTGATGATCAAAATCTTCAGCGTCCAAGTGGACTCTGCGACTTTAAAATGTCAATCAGCAGGTCTTTACATACAGAGCCCTACTCTGTGTCCTGTTCTACTGGGTGCCACAAGGTGCAGAAGCATATAAAACAAAATTTCTGACCTTACAATCTAATTGAAAAAAAGTAACAGCCACAAGAACCAATCCTAAATAAGAATTACTTTAAACAGCATGATGATAATAGGTTGGACCAATTTTTATAAATTTTGAGGAATATATAATTAGAGAAGAGTGAATAAGAACCTATTTAATAAAGGGTATTAGAAAGCGCACATCCTGGTTGTTTATACTGTCCTCTCCTCTCCCCTCTTTCTTTCCGTGGTACTAGGGGTTGAAGGGAAATCCTTAACTCCAAGCCACAACCCTGCCCTGTTTTATTTTTTTTTTTTGGAAACAGAGTTTCACAAAGTTGCTTAGGGTCTTGCTAAGTTACTGAGGCTGGCCTGGAACCTGCAACCCTCCTGTCTCAGCCTCCTAAGTACTGGGTTTACTGACATGCCTATTGTTCTTTATTATATGACAGCATGTGCCCATTATGTAGCCCACATTTTCAGCTTAGTTTAAATGAGACTCCCTTTTTAACAGACACAATTGTAGCAGCCAGTTCTATGTAATAAAAATATTTCTTCTGCTGGCCAGAAGCCCATGCTAACACTCCTTTGCTGATAGAGATCCAAGGCTCTTTTTGAAGGAAAGACCCAGTATGAAAAAGACATTCACAAATCCTTGTCCATTTGGCAGTAAATCTTCTTAACAAAAAGGTTATCCTTTCAGTAGAGTATTGACAAGAAGGGCAGGTTTACATATCTGTACAGTGTTAAATGGCTCTTAATAAAACCTGACTTCTTAAGTGTCATATTGATTTTACTTGAGGCTTTATTACACCTTCTCCCAATGAAGGTGCTCCTCAGACCCTGGCCAGTGCCTGGCCGAGGCCTGTGGGACCCTCCTCTCAGTTTTCAGGCCATAGGGCCTGCCAGGCTAGCTGAGGCAGCAGAAAAGAGCATTCGAGTCCCGCCATCCTGGTTCTTTCTCTCGGCCGATTACTTGTGCTAACAGAAGGAAGCAGTCACAACCCCATTGTCCAAAAGCAACTTTTCACTTGTTTTTGAAAGGGGTTTTTGTAATTATATTAGAATAAGGAATGTCTGAGTAAAATTTGGAGAATTTGCAATATATGAAAGAAAAATAATCTTCAATCTCCCTCGTGTCTCTGGGACAGGAGGCTTGTGTGAGAGGGCCATGTTCTCTGCATTTACACGAATACTTGCTTGCCTTAGGAGACAACTATGTAAGTGTTTGGGTTAAGACGCCCTCCTGCCAGGCTTCAAATTAGGTGAGACTGGTAAAGCAAATAAAAGGTAATGGATTGTGTCCATACATGACTTCATTCCATCCTTTGAATGACTTTATCAATAACTATGAGGGGCAAGACTCGGCAATAATCATGTGTAGTATATGCCTCCCGGTTCCAGAGGGCTGACTTTATTTCCTAAGTTGTTTGAAGTATGTCAGACTAAAACCCTCTTCCTTCACCACTGAATACATCCAGTGCAGTTTTTCTTAAATGATTAATGTTTTCTTTCTCTCAGCTCAGGCTAATTACACACAAGCTTCTTGAACTGTCTTAGACAACTTCACCCACACGTAGGAGCACTGCTGAACTCGCAGGTGTATTTTTTAGGCTTGCACACACAGAACTTTCATTTCTCCTCCCAAAGTTCAGCACTGATTTTCTCTGTGCTCAATTCTTTTCCTTGCATTAAGCTTAAGGACCCTAAATTGTGTGCTGAGATGATACACACGGAGAGGGGTGTTTTCAGTAGTACTTTACTGAATCTAATTTTTTTTTCTCAAAACAATTTCCTATTTCTACAACTGTTGCCATTTGGTAGGAATTTGGAACTGCAGTTAACCAGGGACACTAAGAGAAGAATTCAGAAATTATATGTGCAGAGCATCATTTATTCTTCCCCTTTAGACTTGGGAAATGACTTGTTCTTCTTTAGAGGAGCCTGGGGTATTCCCTGGCATGTGGCTGCCCCCTGCTGCAGAGTGTGGTGCCTGCATCCTTCCCTGCAGGCATTCTCCCTTTGCATTATTCTTGTCTTACCTGTCTAGTTCATGGGAACTTGGAGTCTGGAGATGTGTTCAGAGACTAAACCGCAATGCTGACAAACTCCTCCATGGGTCTTATTTTGCCAAATAGATCCAATATCTGGAGCAGGGGTTTTGTGGACAAGAAAGTATAGGTGGGTAACAGGGTGCCAGTTGGACTCCTTGGCATCCTTCAAAGGGAGAAGTGTGGCCAGATTACCAGTGGATCTCAAAGAAATCTCTGAGAAAATCTAGACCTGCTCAAGTTCAGGTCACCTGTTTCAAGGTGACCCTGGGAGTCCCACAATCTTCAGTACAGTGCCAGGAATTAGAAGAAGAATCTTGTGATAAGATGCATCTTGGAATGAAGACACAAGAGCACTGGGATTCCTAAGAGAACCTTGAGATGTTTCTTTAACCTCTGATCCATTGGTTTTTTTTTTGTTTTGTTTTGTTTTACCTCTGATCCATTGTAATACTACCATTTCAAAAGTTATAATTTTTTAAGGATTTAATACATAATCTATTTTTGAAGATTCAACACACTTTAACAGGTACTATAAATCTTCATCTATTAGTAACATAGGATAATGGTAATATGACTGAAATCTGTTAGGTGCAAGTTAAGGATTATAGGAAGACATTCTTAGCCAGATACTCCTGTTATCTCAGTACTTGGAAGGCTGAGACAGAAGGATCACAAGTTTGAGGCCAACCTCAGCAAGTTAGC
Organism: Graphiurus murinus; assembly: GCA_004027655.1. NCBI lineage: Eukaryota > Metazoa > Chordata > Mammalia > Rodentia > Gliridae > Graphiurus > Graphiurus murinus. The sequence goes on from PVLC010016822.1 coordinate 24,373, forward strand.
AAGGCCCTCAGCAACTTATTGAGACCCTGTTTCAAAATAAAAAATAAACTTGGGCTGGAATGTAGCTCGGAGGTAGAATGCCCCTGGACTCAATCCCCAATACCAAAAGAAAACAAAGGAAAGGAAGGAAGAGAGGGAGGGAGAAAAGAGAAAACAAGGAAGGAAGGAAGGAAGGAAGGAAGGAAGGAAGGAAGGGAGGGAGGAAAAATAAAAAGGAAAGGCATTCTGACCCCATGACTTGTTCTCAAAACTGTCCTGAAATGATCATAAAGTTGTACATCTTGTATATAGCTTCCATGAGATTCTGCTCAGATGACCTTGAGCAAGTTTTTTTTTCTTTTTTAGCCTTCATCCTTCCTCTATGTCATCTATAAAGTTATCAGTGCACCTATTTCATGGAGTTACTTAGGAATTTGAGGAGATAACAGATGCCAGGCTCATGTCAGTAATTGTTGGTCATCCTTCTCCTCCTCCTCCTCTTCCTCCTCCTCCTCCTCCTCCTCCTCCTCTTCCTTCTCTTTTTCCCTCCTTTTTTCTTGTCTAAAATAGTCAACACCTGTCTTTGATGCCAGATGCTAATGGGTGGGTAGGTGACAGCTACATAGCCCTCTTTCTGAATTGTCTCTAAAAGAGCGGAGAGGCAGCCTCTTTTTGTCACCATTAGCTTTCAATATTGACAGAAAAACTTGAGTAGGGAATGGGCTAAGGGATTAGAGAAGGTCATTAAACTCTTTAGCATTGGAGAGTGTAACTGCCAAGAACCTTAGGGTATCGCCTGTCCTGGAACCACATGTACTGTACTATGAGAAGGAAAGGGTTTCTCTCCTTTAATGTGACTCGAGATGCTGCTTTGATAAGGGAGCAGACAAGGGGTCAGAAAGGCCTGCAATGCAGGGAAGGTCATTGTGCAATCACGGACATTTTTTTCTAAACAATACATTAGAAATATCATACTTACCTTCCAGAAGCAGAATGTTTAAAAAAAAAATAGACACTTGGTCATTGTCTGGCAAATTAACAGACAAAAAAAGAATTGTTTAAAACTCAACACCTGCCTGCATCCATGCATGCATACCCAACATACACTTTGTAAGTAAAATAGGCATTTTATGCTTTTACATGTGGTTGTGTTTTGGTGATAGCCTTGGAAATTAGGTGGGTCTTCTTAGGTAGTAAGTTTCCATGGAGAAAAATAAGAAGCATTTAAGGACAATCGGCATTTGATGGTGAGAAAGCATTTGCACTGGGTCTTTTCTCCCACCTAGATAGATACTCATTCTGTCAGTGACCTGATTATGAGTTGGACTGAAACCAGAGGGAATCACACAAAATTACGCATGTCACTAAATTTGCATGACCTTTTCAAATCTTCTTAGACATTATTTTGGCATCTACCAAGAGCAAGCTTTAAATCTGATCTCTAGAGATGTCAGAAAGAAGCGTAGCTGTTGCCCTTGTCCAACCCTTTCATTTATTTTTTAAATGGGGAAACCAAGGCCCAGAGAGATCATGTGGCTGTGGCGTGCTGCCCTCCTTTATTATGATCTTTCTTTCTTTCTGAATGTCTATGTCATGTATGCTTGCTCCATCTCCCCGTAAGATTGTTGGTGTCTTAAAGCATGTGTACATCTCCTTTTTACACCACATAGTGAGTAATTCACTGAATTCCACTCTCAGTATTATAATTACAACATCTGTTAGGAATTGCTTCTTCCCAACAGACATTGTAATTATAATATACACAGAGCAAGGAATTACAGCATAAGATCATTCTCTTTAGCAACTTATTTCTTTAAATTGTTTGATGCAAAATTTCATGTCCAAGTGTAATATTTTAGCCTTTTTCTTAGAAGTGGAAAGAACCTCCTTTGCAAATTAGCAATAACATTCTTATGTTACATTAGGAGGAAAAGATGTGTCCCAGTTCTCATTTGGCAACTCCTTCAACATCACCCAAGGGTTAACAATTATTGTTTGAGCTCCTTCTATATTTCAAGTCCTATTGGGATTCTTAGGATGAACCAAGGAACAAAATAGATTCCTGCATTTGAGACTATATCTTAATACCTATTTGTGACATTGGAATGAATTATAGCTTTCCAACACAAGATTATTTTTGGAAAGCATTCTAGCAAAAATGACATTTAAAAAAAAAATCTTCCTAAAAAGAAAAGATTTGGTTTGTCAAGAACACTATTTTTATTCAAGTTGTATGAAACTTGGCCCAATAGTGCCGCCTTGTGGCCACTTCAGTCAGAGACCCGTATACACCACCAGGTCTATAAGGTAAGATTTATAGGAAAAATATCTTGTGTTTCAGCAGAAGCCTTTAACACAAAACTACCCAGTCTGCAACTACCTAATTCTGTCTGATCCTGTAACAGAACGATTGGAAGGCCTCCATCGCTTTTGTGGTTGGGAACCAGATTGAGGATGACCTTCTTATTGGAGCCCTCAGCCTCGCTGTCCAAGTCCCTCAGCGCAAACTCTTCAGTTTAGTATCATGGCAAGACATTCTCCAGCAGGTACATGCCTCTTCCTACCTCAATACTAACACCCCCCTACACCAAATACCTTTTTACTTAAAATAATAGGTTAAAATTGTAAAATAAATAAAACTATCATATTCTCAGGCTGTTTTGGAAATGTTGATGCATTTATTTTAAATAAATATGCAGCTAGAATAGATTCAAATTGAATTGTTTAAACTGGAAGAAGTATTTTTTTTCTCATTAATGTCATGCATTCAACACTCATTCATTTGGCAAAGATTTCTGAGACCATGCCAGGCACCCTGTGAGGAATTATTTAATAAAAGATTAAATAATAACAAAAGCCTAGACTAAATAAGGTTCCTGAGAAGTACATGCCTAATTGGAAAATGAGGTCTACAGTGACTCACAGCTGTTGGAAGTCATAGGAGAATGATAACAGAATCTGTCAGGTGATACATGCCCACACTATTACCAACAGCTTACCCAGGTAGCATTAAATATCCCAAATCATTGATGAAGTGTTTCCTACCTGCTGGGTTCCCCAACTGCTTAAGTCACCAGGGTATTTGAAAGTTACCTGAGTATTCTGTAAGTCAATGTTTCTTTTTCATGATGAACAAATTTAACTTTTTTACAGATCAATGAAGTACATGACCTTCTTGAAAATATTTCACCTAAAAAAGGCAAAAAACCTGCAGGGACTGGTGCTCCATTATTTTATGAGGTAGGTAAAAGTGTGTATCAAAGGAATTTTGGAATTTTTAGAAAATGAGAATTGAAGCAGTAATATGATAGATGTTTATGTGTTTACTTCATCTTAATATACTTTTATTGGTGCTTTGTAAGTATACAACATGGTGAGGTTCAAAGTGATGCAAACATATATGCACGCAGCTATCGGTGTGTTTAATTCATTTTGTAAACTAATTTCCTGCTCCTCATTGAAGATGCTCATTCCCAGTGGTGGACACACACACACACACACACACACACACACACACACACACACACACCTACTTTTAAACAAAATTTCTCCTTTTGGATAAAATAATACCAGATTGTTTACATCATCACTGCATTCACTTAAAAATAAGTTAGAAACTGATAAATACACAAATGTGTATATATCATGATATACACATTCATATACATATTCATGATAACTATTAAGTGTGTGATGGTATTAATGGGAGTTATTATTAGTGTATCACAAAGTGTTGTTTTCCCCAAAGGAACATGAAAGAGTTTCTTGTACAAGATAGAGCTGCAGCTGGAATAATTCCCATCAGTTTGTGAACTCTGTGCACTTTACATTCTACTTTTTATGAGTGTGTGGGGTACTTGGGATTAAACTTGGGAGCATTTCACCTCCAAGTTACAACCCCAGTCCTATTTTATTTTTATTTTGAAACAGGGTCTGGCTAGGTTGATAAGAGTCTCACTACTTGCTGAGGCAGCCCTGGAATCTGGAATGTGCAATCCTCCTGTCTCAGCCTCCCAAGTACTAGAATTACAAGCACGGGTCACCACGCCTGGCTTTATCCTACTTTAATCAATGTGAAAACAGTGGTTCTTTAGTTTAATGGTCCACCCCATTTCTAGCAGCTGCTGGATACAAAGAACTTAGAACTCATTCTCAGTACAATATTTCTTCTCTCCTTGCTTTGTTGATATCTAACTTGCAGCTTATATTATAGAAACTATAAAAATCAAGTGATTAATTAGAATATCAATTTGTCAGGCACTGTTTTATGGCTCTAGGGACCTAAATCATAAAAATTTTTGGATCTTTCTGAGTCAAATTTGCACTTTATTTCATTGATGACTAGTAAAGTTTTTAATGGGCCTCAGCTCTGGGAGGATTCCATAATGATCTCTTTAGCATCCTTTGAGCCCTATCTGAAGGAGTTTCATTGGATTTATTCACACTTAATAATACTGCGGATTTTATGGCATTAATTCTTGCTACATTACTCTCACCACCGTGGCAAACTTACTCTGTGCTACTGGAGTCGAGTAACATACCTTCGATCTTTTGTCATGATGTTCTGAATGTGTGCACTTCAATTGAAACATATTGTGATACCTGGATTTAAAATACTGGAATTTTTCTTCTGAAGTGGCCATAGAAATATATGTCCAATTCTCAGGCCTGGGATCAATTAGCCCCCCAAAGAATTCTTTCTTCTTCAAAGATGCTCAGTAAAAATCAGAGATGATAACAGACCCATTTTGACGTCTAATCTGGACAGGCATTTGGACTTGGATGTGGGCTAGCATGATGCTGCAAACCCAGAGTGCAGTTAGAAAGTCATTCCTCTCCAACATGTGCAGGGACTCCTGGTTGCTTATTCTTCACTCAGGGGAGGTCCCTCTCACATCTGGCTTTCCCACATTCTTCCAGTGGAGCATTTGGCCACTAAGCCTCCCACACCCGCTCACATACCCTTTTCTGAATGATTCCAGAAGGAAAGGAGAGCAGGGTGGAGCACCACCACGGAGATGGGACCTTGGGTGTACCAGACATTCATTAACATCAATCGCTGTAGAAAAATGATAACGCAAAACTGATGGTGCAGGCTCCTGGTCAGCATCAGCTGAGGACAGATCGCACATCTGGAGAAGAGGGGAACATTCCTGGTTTCAGTTCCTCCATAGTGAGGACCTTTTCAGGAGCTCTGTCACTTGGTACCTAATCCTAAGTGAATTGGCATGCTGCGGTAATACCTACAGAGCACCAATGTAATAGGGAGTGGTGGCCACAGAAGATTCAGGAACCAAAATCTTTTGGAACTTCTGGACCTCCAAACCACATAGACAGCCTTCTCACGAGTCTTTCTATTTAAAGTCTCACATGGCCTGTAGCTAACCAGCACACCTGCCACAGGTAAAGTCCTCAGAGCCCCATTTGGGAAGTCTTACATTTTCCTTCTCAAGGAAACTGCAGTAGGGGTGAAGAGAGAATCTAACACAATTGCTTGTTATGTGGAGATTCATGGAATCCTGTTTCCTTTTTGACCTCTGTCTTGGGGGGAGTACTCAGAATGTTGTAAGGGCCATGCACTTACATGCTTATATTTACTTCTGCTGGTAGGACACTCTTGTTGGCCTTAAATCAGAGCCTGGTTGTTCTTACTTTAAACACAATTAACCAATTTGACTTCCAGGTTTCCTAGCCTGCGGTTGATTAGGAACCGCCAATTTAAGGAGGCTTCGCTGCAGTGCAGTTTATCCATGAGTAGTAAAATAATGTCAGAACCACATTCCATGTTTCCAATGACAACTCAAACAGTCTGGGCCAGCACAGACTACATTCCTGAGCGGTTCGCTCAAGGTTTCATTTGGATGGCTTGGTGTTGCGTACACACAGCCTCATTTGAAATTGGGTAATTTCCCCTGAAACCTTAGAATTTCATCTAGCCATGATATTGTATATACGAGAGAGTCTTTCTTTATAAACCATGGCTCTTTGAAAGTCTGCTTAGATTTGCGCTAATGCAATTCTACAGAGACACTGCAGCATCTCATTGCCTCATTCACCTTCATTTTTTTTGGAAACCATGTTTTTCTCTAACAAGAATACTCTGAGAACTCAGGTAGGGATGGGAAGAGAATGTAAATGGATATACCGATATTGCCTGCATTGCATATTAACCCATTATACCAAATATAAATAAGTGCATTCTTGTTCAAGTGCTATCTGTACAGTGGAGAGAGAGGAGGGAATATGAATATTTTAAAGACTTTAACCTCAAGAAACTTAAGAATTAGAGACAAAAAAGAAAACCTAAAAATACACAATCCTGGTACATAGTAAGTATTTGTAAATGTTTGTTGAATGAGTGAATAACACAATGCAAAACCAGTAAAGTTTTGAGGGCCTGCAAAGCATTGTGGGAAAATTAAAGAAAGATGAAATTGTTCACTCGGTGGGGTGGAGGGAAGGGTGGGATCCAGAGAAGTTTTTATGGAGAAGATGGCATTTGAGGGGAAAGATAGGGGGCCTGATATTTTGATCTTTTAAAAATATTGTCTCCATTAACCCACATCACAATTCTAAAGGGAAATGTAAAGATCCCCATTTTTATATTATATACACATTTTATATTATATACACATAGGAGGCATGGAGAAGGGAGGAAGCCTTCTAACTAGAAAATTTTAAAATAGGGATTGAAAGAACCTAAACACATAATCTCAAATTTTTCTACTTTTCCAAAAACCCAGCACCCTTTGCCATCTCAAAACTGTACACCCTGGATGGGTAGATTTTGACATTCAAATGTAGGAAAGGTATTCTAAGAAAAGGGAGGCAATCGAGTAAAGTAACAGGACTAGGAGAAGTTAGAATGAGTAGGTATAATAATAGATACTAAATTCATAGTGAACTATGATACTAAATAGGAAAGATAAGTCCTGGACATATTTTAATTAGAACTTTAAAGTTCTATAGAAAGCATTTCCAACACTGAAAAAGCACATGATTCAGCATCATTGCTAAATTTAAATTTACTTGCTTCTTACCAGGCGTGGTGCCCCACCCCTATAATTCCAGTACTTGGGAGTATGAGATAGGATTGCAGGTTCAAGGCCAGCCTCAACAATTTAGTAACACCCTCAGCAACTTAGCAAGACTATGTTTCAAAGTAAAAATAAAATAAGGCTAGGGGTGTAACTCAGGTAGCATGCCCCTGGGTTCAATCCCCAGTACATAAAAAAAGAAAAATTACTTGGTAAATATGCACATTTTTTTTTCTGTGTCTGCTCTATAGCCCAAATGGAGAAGCTGAGCTGCTCATTTGCAGGCATACTCTGAATCTTGAGTAATTAAAAAGGAAAATAGTAACAGTCATTCAGAACCAACTGGAATGTCCTGATGAAAGACATCTATGCATGCCACAAATCCAAAGATTCTCCCGTCTGTGATGAAATCTAATTCTCAGGAGGTGAACATTATAAGCTAGGTGTGCAAAGTTCAGCCTCGACATTGTAACTTTGATAAATTAGAAAGAAAAAGCTCTTAGTGGGCCAGGTGCTTGCTTCTCCAACACATGTGGCATGAGAGCCATCAGGGCTAAAGGTTTTCTGGCCCCACTCCATGTTTCTCTTCATTTCATGGCCACCATGCCTCCCTACCTGGAAATGAGCTTCCGTCCACACATGGGCTGGGCTGAGGACTCTGTGCTTCTCTGTGACTTACTTAGAAAAGACAAATTAGGTCCCTGCAACCACAAAAACTAAAAAATCTGCTGAAACCAAAGCTTTCTGTAAAGAATAAGGATTTTATGCACTAATCCATTAGCAAACTTATTTCAAAAGAGTCAATTCTCAAAGTTTTGTTTTGTTTTGTTTTTTTCTACGCTACTGAGGATTGAACCCAGGGGCATTCTACCTCCAAGCTACATCCCCAGTCCTATTTTTTATTCTTTATTTTGAAACAGGGTCTCACTAAGTTGCAGAGGGCCTCACTAAGTAGCTGAGGCTGGCCTCAAACCTGGATCCTCCGGTCTCAGCCTCCCAAGTACTGGGATTACAAGCATGTGCCACCACACCAGACTACAATTCTCAAAGTTTCTTTTTTTTTTTGCGGTACTGGGGATTGAACTCAGGGACATTCTACCTCCGAGCTACACCCCCAGCCCTATTTTTTATTCTTTATTTTGAAACCGGGCCTCACTAAATTGTGGAGTGCCTCACTAAGTAGCTGAGGCTGGCCGCGAACCGGGATCCTCTGGTCTCAGCCTCCCGAATGCTGGGATTACAAGCGCGCGCCACCACGCCCGGCCTCAAAGTTTCTATACAACAAAGAACATGGGCAAACAGAAAGATCATGCGATATGGTGCAATTTTACAAATGCAAATAATTATTAATTTTCCTATTTATTAATATCAGTAAAAATAGGAACTTATATTTTAATGAATATATATTGATAAAATTGTTTCTATTGCAACTAGGAGGTCATTAAATATGGAAGGATTTTTCCATTATGAGATTTGAAAATAATAGACCAAATGATGCTTAAAAAGATACAGGAAACACATATTATATCTTCTGATCTTATTCATTTCATCATATTTTAAGACACTTTGCCAGTGTGTTGGATTTGTATGTCTACATGTATTAGTTCTATTTTTTTTTTTTTTTTTGGTTCTTAGTTCCTGGCTGTGTAGACATATTTTCCAGGTCTTTCCTAACATATACTAATCATAACTCACAAGAACACTGATTTAATTATAATCTAGTTTGCAGCTCTTTTCCAGCTTCCTAATATGAAGCTCAATTCTTAAACAATGCCTCAAATTAACAGTCTACTCAATAAAATAGTAAGCCCTGATTTTCAAGGGTGGCCCTTGTCAAAATGAAAAATGGAAAACTCATACTTGAGAGATAGGAACAAATAATATGTGAAAACATTTAAGAGGTTTGAAGTTATTAAAATGGCAGATCTTCAGGGGCCAGAAAGAGCAGCATGTCATGGAAGAAAGGAAGGAGAAGGGAGACAGGAAGCGTTCTCTGGCCTTTTCAATCCTGCATTTTAAAACAAAACAAAAAAATTCTGGAAGAACTGGAAGGTAGCCAACCTAATGCCGTTATTTCATGGAGCTTAGGGACACATCAGGAAATTACAGGCCCGTTAGTTTAACTTCACTTGTAGGGAAAGTATTAAAAACTGCTGCAGGAGATCAAGTGAAAGGATGCTTAGAAAAGCATAGCTTGATTAAGGCAAGCCCGGCTAACGTGGTTTTCGGAAAGGGAAGGTCATGTCTTAGGAACTTGTTGAAATTCTTTGAAGCTATTATGGCCAGCACAGTCTTCAAAGACTACAGCGAGGTCCATAGTCTGTGTATCCTTTTTGTTGCATATCAGTCCTTCAGGGATGGCTACAGGACATGGCCCACATTGGGGTCTCGGCCCTCCAGGTTTGGAAACCACTATCAAAATAACCTCTGATGGAACATTTTTAAAGCTGGAACCAATTAATACAACCTGATATTTATAAATGTAAAATAACGAGCCTTGGAACAAAATTTAGGAATATTGAGCTGTAACAAAGAAGTATTACTTTGGGACTATAAAAACAATCTAGGAGTTATTGTGCCAAAATCTGGGCTTTGGAGGCCGTTCTCACCCAAAGAAAGGAAGATGAGGAGAAATAACCATGCTAGAAACTGTTATAAAGGAAAAGTTTATGAAAAGTCACAACTAAGTGAATTTTGTCAAGTTAGGAGAAAGAGAAGTCATATTTGTTAACAACCTGAGCCTCTATGTCCTGGAAGAGGATAGAGGAGGCCAGCAGAGAACGTCAAGTCCTAGCTAGTCAGAAAGGGGCACCAGGTCAGCACTCCTTTGCTTTAGGAATGGGCTCCCAGGGTGCAAGTATGTTTGCCTCTCAGATGGATAACCTGGGGCTCTATTTTCAAAGAAAAGTACAATTCAAACAAAGGCATTAAAAAAAAAAATCTCACTCATGCCCCAGCTCTTTCCACCCCGGGCACAGGCGGCTGACCAAGTGCACAGGATAGTCTATAGTTCAGGGAGGAGTGGGGATGGGGGTAGACACAGGAGGTGTGATGTCTGATGCTAAGGATCCTGGGATTCAGCAGCAGGAAACCCACACCACACAGGGGCTGGGTTGCTGGCTGGGATGTTTGGGCAATGGGCAAGGCAGAAATCCGGTCAAGAATTCCAGGACATGGATATTAGTGGAGGACCAGCCACAAGAATAAAGCGAGGCGAGGCTCATGAAGCGTGGCGTGGCCACCATAGCTTCTTCTCCAGGTCCTGGCCTCCCTTAACACTCTATACCCACTATGATCAGAAGGATGCTGGGGAAGGTGTCAGGAACACTATCATTTTATCCCTATAGTTAAGACTGTGAATAAAACGTATTTACATGTAGTGATAATACCAATTACCATTTACTGAACACTTAGTTTATTCCAAGTCTTGTGTGCTGAGCGATATATATATATATAT